>SSNP01000024.1:0-171585 GCA_006937955.1 Pachypanchax playfairii | reverse complement strand
CACTTCCTAGCTGTTATTTTGTGGGGGATGGAAGCAGTTAAGGACCGGTTTTAGCACCAGTCCTGGTGCACTGCAACCAGTTTAGAGAAAAACCCCTAAGGGATAAAACTGACCCACAAAATTGTCACTGCAGTGTGCCTCCATTAGATGTTTAAGTTTATTTATAGGTTTACACGTTTTCAAATCCGAACCTTAAGGAACTTGTAATCAAATCAAAAAAATGAATTTAATTTATTGTTAAAAGCCAGAGAAAATGAATCTGTTTCATAAAATGTTTTAACCACCTTCAAGTCAGTGGTTGCTCTGGATTGTAGGAGTAAACTATTCCAAAAGCTTGATCACCCCAACAAGTAATCTTTTTGGTTTGTGCAACTGCAGCAGTTTACTGATATAAGCTGGCGCCAGTCCATTTCAAGCCTTAAAAACAAAAATCATCAACTTAAAATAAATTCTAGAATGACCTGAAGGCCTGAACCAAGCAGCAGCATCTCGGACCAACTGCAGGTGGGAGATGGAAGACCTGTTAATACCAGACTACAAGGTAGTAGTCAAGTCTGTAACTGATAAAAGATGGAATCACTATTTCAAAGTCAGCAAAAGGAAAGAATGACTTGACTTTCCTGAATGACATCAGCTGAAGAAACCTGGACTTCATGACTGAGCTGATCTGCTCATCAAATCTAAGATCCATAACAAACATTACTCCTAGAGTTTTTATAGTTATCTTCAGACAATGAATCGAGACCCTGGTCAAAGTCTGTTAAAACAGATGAGTCACCATAATTATAATTTCATTATTATGTAAAAACAAATAGCTTCTAGACACGTTCTCAAATCTCCAAGATTGCCAAACAGTAATGACATCCTCTCATTGCCTTTAAAAAAGGTATTTTTGAATGTTGTCAGCATAAAAATTGAAATGGAAGCCATATTTCTTTAAAACTGACCCCAGTGGAAGCATGTTTAATGAAAATAAAAATGGTCCAAGAACAGATCCCTGGGGGACACCATGGGGGGACTAAGAAAGAAAGAACATACACTATAAAAAACAAAACTTCTGTTTGTAACATGACCAGTGATAATTGAAAACAATCTTCCAAATGAGACACAGGCTAATGTCTCAGAAGGAGCCGAGAGTCCTTGAAGCACCAAAAAAACAGAGCCCCCAGCATCACCAACAGTTTTTATTAAGTAGATATTGTTTTAATTTAAAAACAGACTGATATTTAATTAAGCACCATTATCTGTCAAAAATGTTGGGAAGTGCATGAAAATATCTCGGAAACTTTAGACATAACTGGGTGTTGGCGCTAATCTGGAATTAAAAAACTCTAAGGAGTCTGAATGTGGCCTGTGAAGAGTCCAGGAAACCTGATGTTTATATGCTACCGGGTCAAATCCTGCACTTAGGGAAAAACTAGACCCAACAGCATCTAAGATGCCCTTAAACATTCTTGTATGGATAAAATCAAGGGAACAATGTGACATTTTCATTTGCTGAACCACTGCTGATAATACAGCCATTATACACCTTAACTTGGCTTATTCAGTGTTCTACTGTTCCGTAAGGGAGCCTTGAAGGATCAGATTTACATGGAGGAGAAGAGAAACTAAAACTAATTGAGGTAACAAACAAGGAAACTAAATACAAAGCCGAGTTATTTGTTAGTTTTCAGAGTTGTTTACATAAAGCAGTATCAATTAAAAACACAACAAATCATGCATGTCAGAATCTGGGTTCAACTCTGGCTGTAAACCAGAACTGAAACTGGTCTTTTTCTGTCTTTACACTCATTTTGCATCTTCAGCTTCCTTTTTACATGCTTATCTGGTTGCTGCTCATTACTCTGCATTGTGGGTCTTGGAGTGGTGCTTCTGGTTTTTAATCTCTACGTGCATCATTTTGTCTAGCAGCATTTACAATGTTGTATCATTTGAATGTGATGAGTTTTCCTCTTTTTTTGGAGCTGGTTCTGCATCTTGATCATGTTATTGGTTTTTCTTATGGTTGTTTACATTTTATCTGTTGTCCTGTTTGTCAGGACAGATTTTAATGAAACTTTCACAAAGTAACAATTACATCTACAACAGATTACTTTTTGGATTTAGCCCAATTCAAGATGGCCACCAGAGTTTCTCAATATTAGCAAATACAAAAGTGTATGTTTATGGTTTGTTTTTGTTTTTTAGTTTCTTTATTTCTGATATTTTTTTCTGCTAAAATGAAGAGTGAGTGAAGCAGTGTCAAGGATCCCCCAAACTTCCCCATTGCTGAGAGCTCTCTGTTTATGCTAGCACAAACGCTAACTTACAGTTAGCTTACAGCTAGTAGAATAGGAGCTTGTGGTCCGCCCAGTGCCTTTTCTACGTCACAAACGCACTCTTTTTTTTTAACACATTTTTTCTTCTGTGACTGATTCACTGTGATTTGAATGCAGAAATACTCAGAAATGCAATTTTAGGCTTAATTTTCTTAAGATATGTCCTCTAGCTAGCATCAGAAAAACGCCACGTTAACAACATGAAAAATGTGATTTTCATCAGAGTGGGTGTTTTAAGTTTTTAACTAAGAGTATCAGTTTGATGAGACAAACTTGAATTTTCTTTTAAGTTATAGCCTGACTTTACTTCTGTGTTATCAGTATTCACAACTAGCTGTTGTTTTGAATTATTGCTTGACTCTTGCTTGTATTTTCTGACTTGGCAGTGCCGCTTCCACTTTTATTAAAACTACAAGCCAGAATCTGTCACTTCAGCTGTGACTTCTTCTTCTCCATCGTCTTCCTTTCGTCTCCGGTTCATCAACACTTTGACATAAATGCTGCATAAGCAGCTTTACTGACTGATGAGGAGACACACTGCTGTCTCATGTAGCTTCAGAGTTGCTGCTGTTTCAGTCTCATCACTTTCATTTGGTTTTCTGTAACCGATGTTTTAAATGAAGTGATTGAGAGGTAGTTTTATTCAACTGTCATTCAATAAAATGGTGTGTGCAGCTTCACTGTGTCGTATTGATTTTATTTCAGGCTTTTACTTTATGTGAAGTCAGTGCCTGATTGGAGATGATCGGTCAAACTTCAGCTAAGAATCAAAGTGTAAATGTGTTGAGAAGGTTTGGAAATATTAGATTGGAATGGAAATATTTAGCTATAAGGATAAAACAGACATGATCAATGGATTCTATAGTTGGGAGGAGGGATGGGAAACATGCCAATATTGGATCTTGGAGGATGAAAACGTGATGACAATCTGCCAAAGCAGAGAGAACATCTGTAGAACACATTTCTTCATGGTAAAACTGAGTTAAATGGAATGAAAATCTGCAGTTAGAGTTTGCAGTTATTGCAGGGTTAATAAATGTTATTATCATGGTGGATTTTTATCAGTTTAAGTCATACGGTTTGTTATTGTCTCTCCATAGAACCAAAGACCAGGTACCTTTAGCTTTTTGGGAACATTAAAGGTTTTAAAACATACAAATCCAAAAGTCCACACCAAGGGGAGTTGGTCCTAATCCGTCCAAAGCACTTTGTTTGTTGTTAAGATGTAGTTTTTTAAATTATATTACCATACATCTGTGTAATGTTATGTAAAACATTATGTTATGTATCAGTTATGTAAAACGTTCAACTACGTTTGAGCGGCTGGCATCATTTTTACAAGTTTTATTATCCTTTGTTTAATGAGGAAAGTCCCACTGGAACACCAATACTCTGCCATAATGTGGTGTTTAAAATGGAGCCAGACTTGAAGGCAGAGAATTAGAGTGAATGAACCTAATAATAAATCAAAAAGCTGGTGGAAAAGCCAAAAAATATGCAAGTCAGGAACACATGAAAGATCAATGGCAGCAACTGAGAAGAAAACTCATGTAGGACAAGCGTGAGTTGGAAACAGAAAACAAGAAGAAGGACCTGACAGGGAATCATAAGTTTTTCTCAGCGCAGGTTTTTAAAGCCCTTTAAAGCTGAGGAAAAAGTGTCTGGAAGTCTGAAGGTTATTTGAGAGATATGAAACAAAAGAGGAAAAAAGTCAGTTTTAAAATTTTAGCTGTGAATGCATCTTGGGGACATTTAACAATATCTATACTTATACAATGTGTTAAAAGCCTTGAGAGATAAGTAGGTTGTTTACCTAACAAGCATTTTGCAAAAAAACATGTGAAATGTGATTCTCTGATTTAAAGAAATCTGTCATACGAGGAACAATAATGAGTCCAAAAGTCTACATTGGTTATAAAGTGTGTCACTACTTGATTTACTGAGTCTATTCTGTTCAGTGAAAAAGAAGTTTTAATTAGCTGCTAGGTCAAAGCTGGCTGGGCTTTTTTTCAAAATAAAAGAGCTCAGAAAGACTTTGTAAGAAATACTGAAGCCATGAAATGACTGAGGAAAATGTTGATGTTTTATTAATGTAACTTAATTAATTGTAAGTTTGCATTTAAATGGGTTTGTTGAAATTTTTATGAGCCAGCTAAGAATAACCCGTTCTTTTTATTTTAGGTCCATTTCCCAGATGTGGAGCGAGTGGAGTGGATAAATAAGGTAAAAAAAAAATCTAGCTTCTTGTCGCTTCAATTTTTTTGCTTCAATGACTCCCTCTTTTTTTTACTTTTCTTGGAAACTGGGCTTAATGTGATGCTAGTCACCCTGCTGCTCCTTCAATTCTTTTCCACTGCAGCACTTTTGACTTTAACATGCAGCCTTGTGTCTGCAGCAGTGTGAATCCCCATGGCAACCACCAGGATGTGCATTCCGAGTCACTTATGAGCGTAGATTAAACTTGAAATTAGAAATTAAATTTGAAAGTAACCCACAAAATTTTTATTGTCCTGTAAAGGTAACTTCTCTTCATGCATTCTTGTAGACGGTGAGACAGATGTGGCCGTACATCTGTCAGTTTGTGGAAAAACTCTTCCGTGAGATGATCGAGCCGGCAGTGAAGGAGGCCCACGCCCACCTCAGAACCTTCAGCTTCAGCAGGATCGATATGGGAGATAAAGTGAGCTGCACAGTTTTGCGTTAACATAGCAGCCACGGGTTGTTCCGGTTGTTACGAAACACACCGATATTAGCAGGTGCCGTGCGACAGCTGGGGAGGGCGCAGCATGAACGTGAACATGCACCACTTGGAGATCACTGACACTCGAATAGTTTCCATGTGAATCTGGGTGGGGGGGTTCAGGAAACAGGTTGACCTTGCATGAGCTATAGTATATGAATGTTGATGGGGGGGGTAATGTTATAGTGTTAATGGTTCCTTCTGTTATTCTGTAGCCCCTCAGGATCAACGGGGTCAAGGTTTATACGGAAAACGTGGACAGGAGACAGATCGTTATGGACCTGCAGATCTGGTGAGTCAAGATTATTGTTACACTCCTGTAGCTTCATTTTTTTACCTCTAAAAATTAAATTCTTGATAAATATGGACATTATTTTTGTCCGGTTTACAGCAAACATTCACTGAGTGACTAAGATCAGCTGGTGTATCTGTTTATAGTGTTGTTAAACCAACTCACATGGTTTTTACTGTAAATAAATGACCCATTTCCATCCTGCACTGAAAAACTCCTCATCAGTATCAGGTTATTTGAGTCCAGAGAGGCAGAATCTTCTGCTGTGCTCTAAAATGTCTCCACTCAGTTTTTGCATAATCTCGCTGACAAATGAGCAGCAAAAAATATCCCAAACATCAGCTTCGACACTGACTTGACAAATAAAAAAAGAGAAAGCACCATGTTTGATTCCTTAAATGGACGGATAGCTTGAATAGTCTGGAGAACAGCAACGTCTGTAAGTGCTACAGTGTTATAAATTTGTAAAGAAGAGACGGAATCCTGATAGAACATATCAGTTGTTGACATTTTATCTGTCTCTTAGCTTTGTTGGGAACACTGAAATCGATGTGGACATCAAACGTTACTTCTGCAAAGCTGGAATCAAGAGCATCCAGGTGAGGAAAACCCCCCATGGTTTGATTGATTACTTGATTGGTTATTGTTTTTTCTTGAAATCAGTTTTGATCTCTGAAGCTGGTGTCAGAAACAACATGAAGCTGCGATAAAATGTTGTTTTGTACTAATGAGCAGATAAAACAGAAAAAAATAAAAATAAAAGACAAAAACAAAAAGCTTTTTAACGTTTCTGCTTATAGTCTAAAATATATCCGAATTCATAAAATCACAATCAACAAAATTAGTATTATTTCACTCTGGTATTTTTGAACAGACTTAAATTTTAAAAGACTCAACGAAAATGCTGATCTTTGCCTTTTTTTTTTGCATGTTGTTTTTGTGTGTCTTTGGCCTGATCAGAGCTGCTGCAGAGAAACATGAGGTAGAATCTGCTGTCCTCCTTAGAGTGCACTGAGGTTTTCCTCAGGGAAACATTTGTTGCTCATTGTCCCCGTTATATAACTGAGGCAGACCCACATAGAGAATCACTACCGATCATTAAGTGCACTGACATCAGTCTCTGTCTGTCTGTATGATGCATCACCCAGAGCACAAGCGTTTGACTCAGATTAAATTGTGAGTGGGGTTAAACCCTCTTGAACATCCATTATGTATATCCATTAGCTCAATTTGTGGCTTTACATTACTAATCTTTAAAAAAATAAAAGCTGAAAATCCATTTAAACTGTATTAAGTTATTTCTCTTTTCTGAATAAACCCAATAATAACTCTTTCTTTCTTTGGTACATAATCAACATATATTTTCTTTTTTAAATTGAAGTCAAAGTATCCCATTTACCGTTTTGTATTTTTGGAACCAGAGTCTGCACAGCAGGGGTCAAAGGCTAAAGAGTCCTGCCTATGCACCTCAAAATGCCAATTACAGCTAAATGCATTAGATAAAGGAATATGCAGCAGCAAGGTAAAAGCTACTTAAATAAACATCAACATCTGGAAATAAAAGTCTGAGGGGTATTTTTATTTATTTATTTTATTGCTGTCCCACATGGAGAGGCGGGACTTAAAGCTTATACTGCAACCAGCCACTAGGAGGCAAGACTTCCCCAATATGTTCCTGTCTTGGCACTAATGTCAGTGGTGTCGATCCACTTGCCTTTATTCGTAAAAACATTTTTGTTAATGATGTAAAAAGAATCTAAAATGCTAAAGCTAAAGAATATAAACAGGGTGAAATGTAGCAGCAGTTGATTGGATTATTTGGTGAACCGACTGGCTGCATGGTGGCACAGTCGGTAGCACTGTTGCCTTGTAGCAAGAAGGACCTGGGTTTGAATCAGGGCTTGGATCTTTCTGCATGGAGTTTGCATGTTCTCCCCGTGCATTAGTGTATTTTTTTTTTCAGGGACTCCAATTTCCTCCCACAGTCCAAAATCTTGCATGAGGTTAATTGCCAGCTATAAATTGTCCCTAGATTTGAGTGTGTGTGAGTAGTTGTTTCTCAATATGTGGTCCTGTGATGGACTGGTGACCTGTCCAGGTGTGACCCCGCCTCTCGAGCTTGAACAGGAAAAAGCAGGTTTAGAAAATGGATGGATGGTTAACCAACTGGTTAATAGAATTTGACCAGTGACTAACCAATCCAACTCTTAGACGTCATATTCTTTATTCCACCCATGTTTGCACCGCAGTTAAAGCTACAGTATGTAAGATTTAGACCTTGTTGTCAAATTCAAATCCTGCAGTTCATGTAGAAAAAAAAACATCTGCTCTCAGCCACTCACACACCCTCCCTGATTTTTCTGCAGGGTTGCCATTTCTGATGTTGAGTCTCGTTTTGTTTCTCTTGTATCTGTTCAATTTTTGGGAATATCTGAAGGCCTATTTGTTCAGCATTGATTTTTCCTAAGTGCGTTTGAACGCCCCGTCACGTGCTTTGATAACAGCAGCTGTTTGGTGTCCGCATGACACAATCAAAGCACTCTAAATACTATAATCCTTGCAATTTTCAAAAAAATGATATGGACAAGGTGGGGGATGACAGCGGCAGGTGTGAAGCTGGGCAGCGATCGAGTTTCCAACCTGTCATGTGTTTCAGCTCCACCGCTGAAGAATGTCAAGGGCCTGCAGCGTGTATGTGTGTGTGAGTGTGTCTGCTTGTATCAGTGTTATTCATCTTGTGTTTCCATAGATCCACGGCATGTTGAGGGTGGTGATGGAGCCGTTGCTAGGGGACATGCCACTCGTTGGAGCGCTCTCCCTGTTTTTCCTCAAGAAGCCAGTAAGTCTGACAGTAAATAATCCATTAAAGTTTCAATAAAAGTGCCGTCTGAAAATAAACAAGCACAGATTCAGGAGAGCAGAATGTACTAGCAAATTCCAGATTTGTTCCTGACACTTGATGCAGATTCGATATATTACAGAGAATAATTTGTTGCTGAATAGTTGAATTGGGGTAAAACTCTTTTTTTGTGTAACAAATCTAGGAGAATCATGAGTTAGGATTTTGGTCTGATCTCAAGTGCTAAAACCTCAGCTTTTTTTTTCTTTGAAGAGCAGAGAGGTGGAGGAGCATTGTGTAATTGTCCTTTTTTTAGAGACATAAACAGGCTGAAAATTAAACCGCAAACAAACAATGTTAGGTTGAGGAAAATAGATCTTCAACCAGGGGTGGTAAGGTGGTCTAATGGTCCCTCATGAGCATTTTAGGTTTCTGTGGTGCTTTATATTGGATTAAAGTTAAAAATCGTTCATTTCCTGTTTTAAAAGAAAAGTAGAGCAGTTTTTATAGAAGCCCTTTGGGGCTGTGCACTCTGACTGCTGAGGAGATTGGAAGAAAAAATAACAAGTCTGAAAGCAATAAGAGACTCACTGGGTGAAAGAAGACAATTCATTTAATTTGTATGTCTGACAGAGGATGCATGAGTAGGAAGGAAGAGATTCTGCGTGTTAAAGAGGTCATTTCATACAAATTTCAGGACTTTGTGGTTATTTCTTCAGTATTAACCAGTAATATGAAACATTTTATATCTAAAAAACATCTGGAAACACTGATTAACAGACCTTTCAATCTGTCTGCATCAAAATTCGGGTGTTTTCAGCTTGTTCCATCAGACTGCTTCGGTTGCTTTGGCAGCAGCTCGTTCATACTCATTATTCAAATTTGCTGGACTCAGATTGGCTAACAAACTAGCCTATAAGAGCAAGGTATACTGTTTCCTGCCCCGCTGCACATGGCAACGTCAGATGTCGTGTCTTCCTGTTTGCTACGTCTTATGCTACAGCTTTTAGCTAGCAGCATGCTAGGCGTGGTTTCAACTGCGGGAGCTGCCGAATACTAATAAACAAAGGAGTTGTGACGAAACAGATACAGGCCGTTCGGACTCGGGTTTTATCGCCACCTGCGTAGTTTGAGAGATAAAAACTGAAAGAGAAGGTGTTGACCTGTTTTCACACCCACTATGAAGGTAAGAACACCTGTGGAGCTAAAATATTCAACAGAAACCTCAGAAAAAAAAACGTTTTTAATGGAAGGGCCTCATTGAGTCTGTCACACAGCTCCACATGTCATGAGTCATGTGACCTCTCACTGAAGAGACAAATGTTCTGCCCAATATAAAACAAATTATAAATTCAGAACTTTGCCAAAACCTTAAACTGTGATTTTTAAAAAAGGCCAAAAATATCAAAAAGCTAAATCATGCACGAACAGGTGAATGTCTCGTGACAACCCTAACCCAAACAAAGGTTGTAATAAGCTCACTTAATAGATTATAAAGGATTCTTAATGAATTATTTTGTTTTTTTAGGTGGTGATTTTGTAGAACTGCATCACCATTGTAAATTCAAGTAACAATCTAAAGAAAAATGAAGAGTAATGTGTCTCCATTGTCCATGCTCTGCTTTGCTTCTCTGACAGTTATCAGTTAATCTGGGTTTTCTATGTTGAAATATAAAACCAGGTATTTCAAGTCTTTTTCCTGCTGAACAGGTACTAACAAGCAAATCACTCAGTATTATTGGTGTTAATATGCAACACTTTTGTCATGATAATAGTCCCAATTAGTTTCCTTTTAATATATTCTTATAAAAGTTTTAGCGTTTACAGCATTTTATGTTAGTTATACTAATTAACCCACTAACTGATGAGTTCACAAGACAAATTCAATCACTTCATTAGATTCCTCCAAGGTTTTACTGCTCAATTTCCTGCAGAATTTCTTTTAATTTCTTTCTTTTTTTTTATATATTGTTAACTATCTTCTGTTTTTTTTTTTTAATTATTGTCAGCCACAGCTTTAATAGCTTAACCAGTCACCTGATATGATTTGTGTTCACATTGCGTGTATTTTCCAGTGCCTGTTCCATTGATCCCCCCTCCCCTTCTCTGCAGCGCCACTGCTGCAATGCTTTAAATTGTTTGACCAATTTATAGCAAATGGTGGGACTCAGTGGAGCTATAGTGGTGCTTTAAATAGCTGCAGATCAAGCCAGACCTACTTTGGCAGATTTCTTTACCCGAGGCTCATGCTAAAGCTCAAGTAGAGACATCACTCCGTAAAAAGAGTCTGAAAGACGAATTAGCTTCTGGTTGAAAATTACGATGCAATCTCACGTGTAAACAAGCACTTCCAAGTCTTCCTACAGTTTTAAGTTGAATAACATGTTCATTTACAAAAAAACGATTGAAAATAAAAAAATAAATAAAAAGCAATCACCAGAAATAAATCATCTCTCTGTCTCCGTGTGCCGTACAAGGCTGCCTGCCGAGTGTTTGAGGAACCAGAAACATTTCCAGACCTTAAGAGGTCTGTGTTACATCTGGAATGTTTGTGGCCACACTGTGACACAGTGCAGTGTAAATAATAAGAAACAAGATGCATCATGTTCTGCAGGGAGGTTTTATTACTGCAGCTCTGATGAACAAACACTTTATTTAATGATCGGTTGAAGCACCGCAGTCGAGCGTCTACTGTGTCTGTTTGTATCACCGACACAAACAATCAGATTATCAGTTAATTGATGTGCTCGTTGGATTTTAATACGTTTATTAATTATTCAGCACTCGGGCTTTAAAAGTATCAGATTGTGTTTATATAAAAAAACAGTTCGTCTGATTAAAATGTTTTTTTAATGTTCATCTCTATTGAATAAAAATTCTAACACATTCAAACACAAATTATAGACCAGAGTTTTGAGTTTTTTGTGTGTCTTTGTCAGGAAGAGAAAAAAATACTCAAATTACTGTGCAAAAGTTTTAAACCACCTCTGATTTTGTTATTCTATGCTTCCAAGCAGCCAGACTTTCCTCTAATTTATTTAAAGTGTTCTTGAACTTCTATTAAAGTTGTTTTTTTTTCTTTTTGCTGCATTTTCATCTTTTTTTTCTTGTTCACTTTGTTTGATTATGACCGCATCAGACACATAAAGCACAAAATAAGATGTGTCTCATCCTTCAGCTGGTTGCATTTTCAGACAGGCGTCCAAAGATTCCATTGAAAATGTATTTTGGAACTTGTTTGTTATGTGTTGACACAACTCTGATTCATCTTTTCAGTTTAACGTCCCTTTATACCTAAACAAATACTTGGTCTAAGCTCTTGGCATGAGTTGCAGGACCTTGTTTTCATTTTGCTGGAACTGAGAACAAATCTCAGTTCAAATCTGAAACTCTTCTGGAGTCATTTTTAATTAAGTGTTCCGTCAACCGGGAAGTAAAACAAAACAAAAAACAGTATGTGAACCGCTAAAAAAATAATATAATAATAATAATAATATTTTCCTTTATCAATCCCTGCAGAGGGTTTTTTTACAAGGTGTATCTAAAAGCACAAGGAAGGAAGATGAAAATTAGCAAATATAATTAAAGCTATAGTGCGTAACTTCTGTCGCCCCCTAGCGGAATTTTGCGTTATGGCGCTTCCATATGACGTATGCCCACCTGTCCCCCCCCCACCCCCCTTCCCCCAACCGCTATCCCTCTGCCGATGTGATTCGCGATTCCACAACATTTTTATTCTGTTTGAATAAGGACAGCTGTTGAAAAAAGATGGACTCTTCAGAAGAACTTCCAGATAAGTGTGTCTCGGCCGTTTCTCTGGCTTCTCCGCCATGTCGCTTTCCCGTTCTGCCTGCACTCTGCCTCCCGCTACGAGACTCTCCGCTCGTCCTCCCCCTCCCTTCTTGTTGTGACGTAATTTCCTGCGCGCCAGCACGGGAATGTCGCCGGTCGACACGCAAAGTAAAAATGATATCTATTGAAAAATATCGTGAGATGTTTGAGGAGCCGATCGGCTTAATCTGCATTGTGTCATCTCCTCTAATAGTGGCTTGGCTGAAACGGACATTCACGGACATGTAAAAGTTACGCACTATAGCTTTAAATACTTTAGAAATAGGCTCATTCTGGCAGCCAAACTTTTCAAAGGCTCTTCCTCCTTTCAGTTTCTTTTTTGGCTCTAAAAAAGATAAACAGCTCGCGGGTTTAGCTTGTGCTACTCTAAAATTTTAAAATGACTATTAAAATACGGATATGGAGGATGTGATTCTGGTCTGAGGTCTGAAAGGCCAGTCTGAATGTCATCATCTCCAAATACACGGCTGTCAGAAAGGAATCTAATCTCTTTTCAGAATGATGTTCTTATCAAGGTTTTGTGTCGAGTACCTTGTTTAGACCCTGACATCGTTCCCAGTCCTGCAGTCCTCCGCTCTACCCTGCAGCGCTCGCTGGGTTTGCTGCAGTATAAGAAACAGGTTGAAGGGTGAGAAAGACTCATTAAGAAAACGCAGCTCCCTGAGCTTCAAGGCAGAAGCAGATCAAAGCCCACTGAATCGCCGATCCTGTCTGCATCTTTAGTTTCATCTCTTTCTCTTCTGTGATTTCGTCCTCCATCCAGATTTGATCTTCTTCTAACATTTGAGACTCAAAGAATAAAATGAAAGTAACTTTGTAAGCTGAATAAGCAGAGTTCCCCACCTCATTATCCTGAAAATTAATGAGAGTCTGGGAGACTTTGGCGACTTCTGATAAATATTTCATTAAGCAGGTGTTTGTGTATTCATTTCTGTTCAGACGTTAATGCTTCTAGTGTTTCTGTTGTGCTTCTATTTATTTACAGAATTAGAATCTGGGGGAGATATTTTCTTTTAGGATGAACACTTTGTTTTTCTATTAAATTTGTCTGTTCTTGACCCCTTCTGGACTGTTTTACACACACTAGGCTGTGTGTCTTGAATCACTGTCATATTGAAGTTTAATCTTTGTCTGAGTTTTCCATCATCTTTCCTTCTATCCTGCTTCATTTATCTTCCTGTTGCAGAACTATTCTTCTACAGAATGATGCTATCATCACTATTACTACGATTTTTCAACTCTTACTCCATCTAAACTTTCCTAAATCCTTTGCAAAGAAAACTCTTCTGACTCGATCCAATTGCACACGCAGACATTTTGCGCTGTACATGAAAACATTAGCATTTTAGTGAGTTTTATTGCTTTGGGATGTAAAATTTTCTCTCAGATCACATCAGAATGAAAAGTGCACACTGTCAAGGTCTCACTGAGTCGATTGTATCTGAAATTTCTCTTTAAAACTCAAAGTAAAGAGTATTTTTAAATTGAAATATATAAAAAAAACACCTTCAACATACTAAAATAGGGCTGCAGCTATTGAATCTTTTAGTGATCGAGTATTCTTTTAAATATCGATTAATTGAGTAATCAAATAAAACATACTTTTGTTAATTAAGGTTCAGTTATAAATATAAAATATAAGAAGATGGACAACTTAAGAATAAAAACAATATTTTTTTTAATTGTAAGTATAAAATACATTTTATTGCATTCATATCAGGCAAAATAATAACTGTGTTTTAAAAAAATAGAAAAACTAAAACTACTTCCAACTGGACATTTTTTAGATGAACACACAAGAAACAAGCTGCAGCATCGAACTGGTGCAAACTGGTATCTGAGCTCCACTTCACAATGTTTTTCAAACGACAGCGTTTTCCTTTGATTTGAGTGTGAAGTGATCCCACACCCTGTCGCTTCGTATTTTATTGGTTTGCTGTTGCTCTTTTTCACTTCTGTCGGTGATTCCGGTGAGAAACTCTTGTGAAGAACCAGTGTGCTGTGTGTGATCTGTGACGTAAACGTGTTGTGTAACACATAAAGGATCCGTGCGAAACGCGGTCTTTTCGAGCTAAGGTCTACTTGACGAGGCCTCGAGGAAATTCCTCCAATATTTTTAGGGTTGTAATCAGATTTTTCGAGTTACTCAAGTAATTGTTGCAGCTCTATACTAAAATGTGCTGGTGTGATAACTACACATTTTTCACATAATTACTCTGATTTGATGCTTGTTTCATGAAGATTTTACTCAGAAAATGAGAGATGTGTGGTTACCATGGTGACACTCACAACCTATTAGTAGCAGCTTTAACATTTATTGTCTTAGTTGCATTGGCTTCCCTCCAGATTGTTCAGATTTTTAAAAAGTTCATACTTACCTTTAACGTGTTTGTTCATGCTGAATACTCAGTTTGGTAGATCAAAGAAGGCGGTCGGTGTTTGTCGCATATTTTTTATGTTTTAATCAAGACGTCTTCGTCGAAGTGAAACAAAAACCAGACCAAGTGAAATAAAAAAAAAAACAGATTTCACTTTAAAACTGTTGGCGTGGCTGTTCTGGATTTAAGAGTAAATGCTCAGACGTGTCTCTTTATAATAGTGTTTAAATAATAAGGTGAGTAGCAGGTGAACTTGGACTCAGTATGCACAAAATCTGCAAAAACCTTGTAGAACGAACCAGAATTTAATCTAAAAAACTATTAAAGCTTGTATAAACAAGAGTCTTTTATTTTGTAGTAAATGACCTAAACACTCTTCACAGTAGAGAACATTCTGTGTAGACCAGTGAGAAATAAATCAAATCAATGAATTTTGAGTCAGAAATCTGCCTGTAGATGCTGTAAGTGAAGGATCCTAAAAGCATCTATTGTAATGAACGAGGTACAAGGAAACCATGAATTCTGGATTTATAAGTTTGCTGCTGCTTGTGGGGAACTCTCTGTCTCTGCTGTTGTTAATCACCTTGCTTTGCTGGTCACAATATGTGAAGCCAAGTGCTGAAATACAGAGCGAAGGTAGGAAACAATAAAGCTACACTGGGATCTAAAATTTGGGCACCCCAGTTAAAAAATTGTAGTAATGTGCATAAAAAGCAGAAAAAAGAAGTGTTCAAATCTGTTTGATTCACTCTCAGTTCTTTAAATATAACTTATTGGGATGTTGTTGTTTTGTTTTTTTTTTCTTTTAGCTTCTAGACATAAACTGGACTGGCCTCACGAATATTCTGGACATTCCCGGGCTCGAGTAAGTCACTTCAAGTTTGCTTTTCTTGTTTGTCGAAAAAAAACTAAAACCATTGAAGATGTTGGAAATTTTTCAATGTTCAGTTGCATGACTGCAAACATCTAATGTGAGCTTTTAAAGTTCATGTTTGACGTGCACGCTTGCTGCATGTATATTCACATTTGAAATCTGGATGTTTTGCAAAAACAAATCAGGTCATGAAAAGCTTTTCTTCTTTTTCGCTCCTGTCAGCTTGTCTTTCGTCTTCGGCTCATTGGAGCTGATTAAGACCCGTCATCATCCCGACACAATCACTTGCTTTTATCTTGAGTGGTTTCAGCTGTTGTTAAATGTCTTAAAGAAAGTGACACTTTCATGAATACTGCATGTGATTACAGCTGCTGGTTACACGTGGACAGACTTGTTGACACAAGCGGGCGACTCTCTCATCGTTTCCTTCTCTTCGCTGCTCAGTGGGGGTGAAATGATCCCCTCTCAGCTTGTGTGCGACGGTGGGGGGTGTCGGGGAGCACTTGCAATAGAAGAGGCAGAATCCGCAGTGGCGGAAGCCCAGATGGTGAAACAATAATCGCAGCAACTTCATTACTCTGATGGAAAAGCAGCTGCATGTTCGGAGGCTCGTAAAACCTTATTTTCTAATAGATGTTTTCACTGTTCAGGATTGTTTTGATCAGTATGAAGAGCGTAAGATCAGGTTGCTATGGCGACGTGTCTGAAAACATAATAACGTGCTATTAATCATCTTATTTTACTATTGGAGACTTATAAGAATCAATTAATTAGCACATTCAAGGTGTACGTCCATTATAATAATAGAACTATTTTATTATTAAAAGGCATAACTTAAAAACATATTTCCACTATAGTGAGTCATAAATAAATACAGAAATAATTAAAATAAATGGTTGAACTCCTCCCACACACTTAAACCTTAAAGCAGTGAAACATTTCCTGCTTAGCATTTTTTGTTTTTCAATTTTACTGATCTTTTTTCAAAACATCAACTATTTTTTTTGTTAGTTTTTTATTTTTTATTTAGCTGAGTGCAACGTTTAATCAAACTTGCAGCATCAAGATGTTCAGCATCACTACTGCAAAAATCTAAAATCCCAAATGTGATACACAGATTCTCTAAATCAGACACACCTTCACTTTCTGAGATACGGAAACGTAGTACTGCCAGAGATGAGAAATAAATTTAGAAGCATCATCGTTTTTACGAGATATCAAACTCGTTATAACAAGAAAAAATATATATTTTTTTTAGTTATTAGAGAGATTAGTTTAAATCTTTTATTTTTGGCGTGTCACTTCCTTCCTCGGGGGAACACGCCACTAGTTAGGCTGAACTAGAGCCTCTGGGTACTTTGTCATTCACACAACACAGAATACTAGTGGTCCAGGTGAAGTAAGGTAGCGGAGGCCGGTAAAGCAGGTAAGCAGGTAAATTACATGTCATTTCCAGTCGTAAAAGGTGCAGCTGACTGACGTTATAACGGATTGTTTATAGGTTGCCATGACAACAGGAAGTACGAAGATAGCGGGGGTTTTCTCTGCGTTAAAATACGGTACCACTGCACTGCGGATGCATTCAGTAATATACTGCGTTAAGAACAATATGTCAAATCGATTATAATTTCAGTGTATGAATGTGCGTGAGAGTGAATGAATGTATGAAGCGCTTCATCCTCTGACTAAGCAAAGCACTATTACAGGCCATTTACCATTTACCACTTAAGCAGACTAAGTATTTTACATGCTTTGCTTAATTTCTCACTCCTCAGTGCAGAAATATGTTCCTCGGAAACGTTACGATCTCTTAAAAAAGCATAAAGGGACTCGCTCTGATTCTCCATCTTCTTCCTCTGTTAGTCTGGATGACACTCAAATACCCCGCGCGGTGTTATTGCTTATGACGTTCTCTCTCGTTATAACGAGAAAATGTCTGGTTAAAACGAGAAACCTTCTCGTTATAACGAGATGATGCTTCTAAATTTATTTCTCAGCTCTGGCAGTACTACGTTTCCGTACTGAGATGCCAACATCCAGAGAGGAATCACTTTGTTGATTCTGGTGTGAAATTGGACGAATCGTTGGCTCCTCATTCCGTTTGCTGGTCTGGTGTTCAAAACCTCCGACTCTGGACTCAGGTTTTGGTTTTTCAGCAACATTCATGTAAATCCAAGAAGAAGAAATTCTCGTTGATCCTGAACAAAGACTTGATGTAAATCAGTTGACGTTTTTCATGTAAATATGATGTTTTTTAACTCAACTTTGAATCAGCTGTTTTTAGAAAAACAGTTAAACTTGTTTTTTTTTTTTCAGTGCAGGGTGATATAATGTATCCTTCCCCCCCCATTTAAAGCTCACTGTACTTGCCCCAGAGAAAGTGGGGTCATGAACTTAATGTGGGCGCCAATAATTTCTGCAAACATGGTGATAGTTTTACAGCAAAAGGGAAAACTCTTTCTAATTGTGCTGGAGGACACGTTTGGGAACAACTAATGTCAATAGGATCGACCGTGTGTGTGTGTGTGTGTGTGGATATTAAAGTTAACGCAAGTAGTTAAAGATTTCATGTCAATGTGATTGTTGTAGCGAGAGCCAAAAAGATGGCCGACTCAGTAGCATGTTAAAATCCTCACTATACTGTAAATTATTGTGTAAGTGTCTATATAAGCTGTTAGCAGAGTTATGCTAACATAAATAAACACACACACACATAATGAGAGATGTGGGTGTTCTAGTGTTTGTGTCAGGAGAGCAGCAGAATCGCTGATGCAGCAGGAATCACTTTACAAACCCTGATCGCTCAGCTTTTTCAGCTCGACTACAAGAGAATGAAACTCTTTCAACTGATTTTTTTTTTTTGTTTGAAACCTGATCCATTTAATCAGGAATGATGTGCTTACATGAACTACCCGTGAAGTCTTTTTCCTGGAATTCCCAGTGCGTCATGAAAAAATTAGAAAACTGAACCCAGTTTACTGTTTTTTTTTGTGCTGTTGGAACAGAGTTGGCCTTTAGCGCATTCGCTTGTGTGAGTTAGAGTCGAGGGGTGCTGGAAGTCAATTAGCGGGTGTTTCAGTGCACCTGTAAACTTAAAAAGACTAGAAATAATGTCAACTATTGAAGGAAGGTTGAACAGAAATGGATCTTTTCAGGTCAGAGTGACAAAATCACTTTAGTTTTCTAAGGATCTTGAAATATACAGTACTGTGCGACAGTTTTATGCAGCGGAAAACAATCTAAATGAAATAATATTTGGTGTGATTAGCTGTAACTTTAAAACGGCATCAACTGTTCACATGCAGCCAGTTTGTGAAGGAACTCTGTCACTATTTGGAGACATATTTACAAATGTTCTGTGTCCTTCAGTCTCTACATGTCTTGTATAAAAATTACTGTCATTACTGTGCAAAAAAAGGGACAGTCCTTTTTTTTTCCATCTTCTCACTTCATGATGCAAGAAAAAAACAAACCGCTTGTAAATTTGCATCACATTTCTGCCTCAAGCTGTTTATAATATTTGCGTATTCTATGTGTACTTTCCATACTGTTTTTAGATTCTCAGTAAATTTGAGACTTTTTCGGTTAAGTTTCATGTTGAACTGGAAGTATCTGGCTGTTTGTTTTCATCAGTGCTGTGGTTTTGTCTTTTAAACTGTAAATAGATGCGTATTTGTTTGTTGAATGGAAATATTTCCTTGCTTTTATATTGTGGTATTTACACTTACAGTCAAGTTAAATTATTCATGCTTTCTTTAACCATTTAAATTGATCAGACTCACTTGTACGACGCTCGTTTCAAAGCCGCGTCCTGCTGTTGGTGTTTCGCGACTCTGGCACAAACTTTATTGTTTGTGCTTACGCTGCATTTTTTTGCAGAGCAGCGATCAACACGGATCTACCCACGTTTAACTGGAGTGGCTTCGAGGCTGTTTATCTTGTAGGGTGTAAGATTTGTTTTCTCATCTCTCATTTTATTTTGTTCTTTGTTTTTACTACCTTCATTTTTTCGGCTGAGCACAGTAAGGAGATTTTTATGGTTCAACTCCAAAACTTTATGGCTCAAATTAGATACAAAATATTTTTTTTTTTGCAGTTTTATTTTATAAGAAAATATTTTATTTGCTCCTTCCCTGATTTTGTTGTTGTGTCTGACAGCAAAAGCGTTTCCTGTCAACCATTTTTTGTTGTTTTTGTTTTTATCCACTTGGAACAAATGTTCAGAATTCACCCCAGAGACCATTTTAGGCTCAAAAATCTAATGAAACAGTGACGTTGATTAGAACTGGCACGTCATGTTATATAGAGGCTTCTTCGGTAATAAAACCCATCTATCTTCAGCTGGATGTGTCTTCATACTGATTACATTTTCTCTGGCAGTGATAATAATTTCCCAGCAGCCACGTTAATGAAGGAATGTCACTCTTTCCTGTAGCTGTCAGTGTTTTTCATGGATCAGCTTGACATTAATACTGTATGTTTGCCGGCCCTGCAGCATCAACATGCTTGAGCTGACTCCAGCTTTCCCACAAACGCCTCACAATTAAAACATACTGTTGAAAGATGATATTAAAGGGCAGCTTTTCAGTTTTCTCACCTTTGAATCTATCTTGTTGTTCTTACAGCGGCTTCTCCAATAACCTGATTCAAGACATCATCTACAGTTATTTAGTATTACCCAATCGAGTCACTATCCCGCTGGTGGGAGAGGAGAGTCTGGCCAAGCTTCGCTTCCCCATACCGAAGGTAAAAGACAACAGATCAGACATTAGTGTGCCGTTAAACCAGGAACTCATTGTGATGACACGAAAGCTTCTTTACAAGACAATTAAATAGCTGTTTGGATTTTGAAATAAATAAATAACATTTTCAGCACCAGGAGAAAATAAAAGAGCTACCATAGAGGAAAAAAAGTCAAGGCTCTGTCGCATTAGCTTGTATCCATGGTAACGAGATAAAAAGTTTGGCGTCAAGGTATTTCTTGTTGTGGGTTTAGTGTGAAATCTCATTTATATGCATTTTTACAAGTTAAATTGATTTTTATTTAAGAAATATATATTATTTTGCAAATTGAGTGAGACATAAGGGCAAAAAACACCAGCAGCTTTTTACGTCTGTCAAAAAAATACGTCTCCGTTATTTCCAGTTATCACAGCTATCGCTCGTCTCCTCAGGGTGTCCTGAGGATTCACTTCCTGGAAGCTCAGGATCTGGAAGGGAAGGATCAGTTTCTGGGGGGTCTTATCAAGGGCAAGTCCGACCCTTATGGGATCCTGCAGGTTGGCAACCAGCTGTTTCGGAGCAAGACCATTAAAGAGTGCCTTAATCCCAAATGGAATGAAGTATATGAGGTAAAGCATTTGGGATTTCTCTCACACAAACAGCAGCCGATTTGTTTCTCACAAAACGCTCAATCAATCTAATGATTCTGAGTTTGAACGAGCCTCTGTGTGTTCCCGTAATCCTCAGGCTCTGGTCTACGAGCACGCCGGTCAGCATCTCGAAATTGAGCTGTTTGATGAAGATCCAGACAAAGATGATTTCCTTGGAAGGTGAGTGGTGGTTATTTCCTGCCCTGCTGAGATTTCATCACACTTTGTCGCATCTAACAAGTGGAACTGATGCAACAGGATTTATTGTAAAACAACTATGAGCTTGTATTCTAGATCAGCTGTTCCCAAACTTATTTTACCACGCACCCCCTTTTATGTCCCGGCTGTGTTGACGCACCCCCAACCCCCCCTGCACCACAGTCATTTTTGTTACGGCTGAAAGGACATTGAATTTTATTTAAGCTATATTAAAGACGGCATGTTTACTAAAATGAACAAAACCCACATCTAATGATGATCTATTAATCACAACAATGCGCTCCTGCGTTTGAATTAATCTGAAACACTAAAATTTTCGTCATATTTCCTTCTTTTTTCCCCATCTGGTGATCCCCCTCTTCACCTCTTTTTCCTCGTTGCCGTCCGTCTCCTCCAGCTCATCAGTTTTTAACGCCTGCTCTTTTTCTTCTCCCGGATCCGTCGCAATTCTCTCCTCTGTTGCCCTTTGATTCGTCACTCTCTCTCGGTTCCTCTCCTTTATCAGTACTTTTGTCTTTCAATTTCTCGACTGACAGTTTCCCCAATTTAAGCCAATTGAGCATATTTGCGAAAATGAATGAAGTAGAGCTAGGTGCACAAGCTAGGTGTGCACTTAAATTGTGTAGTAGTAGAAGAAGAAGAACTTCTTCTACACTCCATTTCTAGATGAAGTGCATTTTGAATAGTAATTTTAATTGTCATTGTTTAAAATTTTACAGAGGAAATATTTATTTACACATCTTTATTGAGTGGGGAAACAACATTTTATTTTGTAATTATTATCATTACACTTTTCCGCCATTACATTTTTCACCTCGCGCACCCCCTAGTGGCAGCTCACGCACCCCTCCCCTGGGGGTGCGAGAGCACACTTATGCCAGGCGGACACTGTGCGAGTTCGAGGGGATTTCGCCAGGATCTTGCCGTCGCAGACCACGGTGCGTCATCGTGGAAACAGCGTATCGTCGGGATGTCCGGTCGGGGGGTCGTAAGCCGTACAGTGTGAGAACACTCACGAGGAAGGATTAATTGCTGCTACGTTCTAACGATAACGTGATCAAACTTCTGGCATGTCAGAATTTTCACCGTAGCTTGTGAGCGGTGTTACGCCACGATTCTACGTTCGCACCTGCACAGAAGAAACCGGTGGAGCAACATTGGCTTGCTAATGCTAACGTGAAACTATCATAGCTACTGTAAAACAATATATAGTTTAACATTAACGTTACCTCAGGCTTCTGATGAAGGATGGACATCCCATACCGACCACGTCGCATCAGCCATTCACGTACCCAAATCCTTTTCTTTCTTTTTTTAGTTTCAGCGCACAAGACGGCGCACACAACTGCAACAACTTTCTGCCTGCTCGCCATCTTGTTGTCAGGCACGCTGTGGTTATCATAGGAACTAGGAACCTTTGTTTTACGTTGTTCACACTCGAGCACGTCGTGCCGTCACACACCGACTGACGCAGACAAGTAGTCGTGGTTGTCAATAATCGTGGCTGACAGCAGTCGTACAGTATGATTACACATGTCGTAGGGTCAAATAGAGTACGAGTGACAAACCCGGTCGTGCAGTGGGAGCATTTCCCCGACAGTCAGATTTCTAAAATCACACAGTGTCTCCGCCCGGCATTAGGATATCCCTGTTAGGATATCAGTTCTAGTGAAACGATAACATTATCCCACAGTTATTGCATGAAAGGCAACTTTAATAGATTTTTATGCTGTAACACACAGCAACAAATCAATATCTGGACCCCTCTGTTTGGATTCATTGGCTTGATTTGCTGTTGGCTGTTTGCCAAGTGAATTACTCTGATTGTTTGTTGTTATTTGCAGTCTCATGATTGATTTGACGGAGCTGTACAAGGAGCAGAAAGTTGATGAGGTAACACTTATTCCACTATACATTGTGTTCGACATCTTTAAAAGAATCAGTCAGATTTTGAAATGAGCTTCTGTGGAAAGGTTATGAATAATTATGATGTAACCTGTTGCAGCTCTTCAATTAACTCACTTTGGACAAAAAGAGTCGAGTTCTGACTGGATTCGATTTCTAACAGCTAGTTCAACTAGGCGATCAAGACAACGGTGGATTCGAAATTGTCATAAAGATTCAGAATCACTTTTTCTTTTTATAAAACTACAGATCGTTTAACTTTATGCAGTTATTTACATACAATTCTATGGTTATTTGGAAGCAGAAATAGCAGGAGCACCTCAGATGCAGCCAGGGGAACATCGGAATGTTTCTCCTTGGTGTTGTATGACAAAACTGATAGTGTTTTAAAGGTTGTTGGTTATTGGTCATGTGTCACATACTAGTTAAAAAAACTTTCCAGTCAATCTGAAATTGGACAGTCTGAGTGAGAGAAATAGGATTTTCTGCTTCTATTATAAATAAAGCTTCACATTTTTACCTGTAAATTCAAGAATTACACATATGTTGACCCCGATTTTCATATGCAAAGTCATAGTTATCGATATCTTAAGGAACACAACTTTTTACATTTTTTTTCTCAGGTTTTTTTAGAGTAAAAAACAAAAATTTCCCTGACCTCACAATGAACTTTGTTTTGTTGCAGTGGTTCGAACTAGAAGAAGCACCTACGGGGAAACTCCACCTGAAGCTGGAGTGGCTGTCTCTCTTCTCCACACCTGAAAAACTGGATCAGGTAACACAGAAATCCACTTCTGTTCCTACATTAACTGATTCAGATGAATGGTTGATTCCACGTTTCTCGTTGTCCAATCAGGTGCTGCGAAGTGTTCGTGCAGACAGAAGCTTGACCAGCGACGGACTGTCGTCGGCTCTGCTGATCATCTATCTGGACTGTGCCAAGAACCTGCCTGTAATATATCAGAATGTTTGATTTAGATGCTGTGATGAGATGGCTTGAGCTACAGTGGGAGATTTTACACAGAAGCTTATTGTTGTTTACCTAAAAACCTTTTCCAGCACAGAACTGGTTTAAAGAAAATGCCTCTCTAAAAACTGTTTAAATAGGGATCATGGGTTTGAGCTGCTTCATGTTACAGTCAACTGGATTATTCCATTGTCCATTGTTGATTTAGTTTTACATACTTTGACCTTCAGGTGAACCCAAAAACCTGCTCAGATTGATTTAGCTTTGTTTTGTTTTGTCTTGTCTTGTCTTGTCTTGTCTTGTCTTGTCTTGTCTTGTCTTGTCTTGTCTTGTCTTGTCTTGTTTTTGGGTTTTTGGTTTTTTTTGTTTTTGTTTTTGTTTTGTTTTAATTTTTATTTTATTTTATTTTATTTTATTTTATTTTATTTTATTTTATTTTATTTTATTTTATTTTATTTTATTTTATTTTATTTTATTTTATTTTATTTTATTTTATTTTATTTTATTTTATTTTATTTTATTTAAAAGCTGCTGTCGTATCACTTTCAATCCTGAAAGACAGATTGGATACATTCACAGTTTTACATGTGAAGTATTTTGAACAGCTGAACATGAGATTACCTGTGCTCGGGTCAGCCAGAGTGTATTATAAAAACCCCTGATGATCCGAGCGACTCTGGATTTTCTCAAAAACAGCGTGAATATAAGAAAGTGTTTATAGCTCCAAAGGTGTGCTGCTTTTGTTAGATAGAAACCTTAAATCTCCAAAACTCCTCTAACTTTTAATCTTACTTCTTAAGACTTTCATCACTCTTTTATTCCTTTTCCTCTTTACCTAAGGGCGTCTTCACGGGCAGCTTAGGCTGTGGAAACTTGAGTGAAAGGAGAGCCTCTGGCCTTATCTTTTGTGAGAGCGATACGACTGAGTGTAGAACAATTTTTGTGAGTGCTTCTGCATCTTCACCGTGTCAGCAGCGTGTGGTGACATGGGTTGATCTGTAACAGGCTTACGGTTTTATCTAAAAGCATGTCGCGTGTGCATGCTGTTAGTGTGACGTCCCGTTTTTTAAAACGTCCAATAACGATTAAATGAAATAATTACCTGCAGCTTGTTGAAACGATTTTAAATGGATGAACTCCGACATGTTTTTACTTTTGTTTTCATTATAGTAAACTTCCCACTGTGTCAGATAGCATCCCTGCCATCTTATCATTTTTCTGTATCTCTCTATTCTTCTATGGGGGTTTAGTGCTTTTTAACCACACCGACTCATTCCAACTAACCACGGGTGTGATTTTTCTTCCCCACCCCCCCACCCCAAATCTCCTTAAAGAGCAACCTGTCAGATCTCCCACATGACGGGTTGAAGCAAGTCTCTGTCTTTAAGGCCCTGAAGGTAAACGTGGGAAGAAATGCCTGCATGCAAAGATCACACCCTGACCTGATTGTTCCCGTTTATCGAACAATCGCAGGGAAATTCTGCTTGTAAATGTTTCTTGATTGTTCTCCGTTGCTCCCGTTTTCTCCTAAATGATTGAGAGTTCTTTTTCTAATCGGGATCGTGCATCCCAGAGGCCGCTGCTTTCATGCTAACAGAGTGATTGTGATGTGTCTGCATGTCAAGCTAACTGCACCGTTTTGCTTTGCAAATGCTTTTTATTTTTAAACATTTAAATTTGCAGAGAAGCATAATCAAGAAGCTGATGTTTGTGCTCAAGTGTTTGGGATATGGGTGTCATGCATGAGGGCAAACCCTCTCTGTACTTTTCCTGTTCGGTAATGAAACTCTTCCATTTAACGCCGACCCACACAAAACGATCAGGCAGGTCAAACGGCTTTGGTGATGACAAACCAGGCTGGAAACGTGCGGTATCACATCACAGCTGTGTTGCAACAAGGCGTACGCAATTTCCTTTACTAAGAAATCAGCTGTTGCATGTTCCTAGTAGAGAGGCCGACATCCATGTTGTTCATTCCAAGACCTTTTTAAGCCTCCAACTGTCTCACACACAGTGGCACTCCCTCATCTAGTGTGTGTTGGAGAGGGACAATGAACTGGCTGTGTGTCAGTTGTATTTGGTGCTGCAGAGGTTCTGGCCTGGCAGCTGATAACAGGTTTCCTTCCCAGTTCTCAGAAAAGAAACCCGGTAATATTTTCGCTTTGTTACAATCTTTGCTTTACCTCTAAAAAAAACCCAAAAACATTTGGATGAAGTCATACATAACATTTACATAATGCAGATTGTTACCTGTTGCAGTTTTTTTTTTCCTTTGACAGAACAGAAAACAAAACAAAACTTTTTTTTTTCTCTTTTTTTTTGGTTTAATTGAAAATTTCTATAATCAGATATTAAATTTTTTATTTCTCCAAAACAACATCAGGATACAAAATCTTCTCTTTATCAATGGAAATCTACAAATAATGCTCCAACGAATAGAGGTGTTAAAACCCCAAATAAATAAACAGATAAATATAACAGCTAAGGTGCATTCAAGGACCAAAGAAAAAAGTGGTATTTTGGAGTATTGCATTAGTCTTCACTAGTCAATTTGAAGAGAATTTCACGTGCCAGTTGATTAGTGCTTCCATACCTATTATCACAGCAACACATGGAAACAGCTTCTAACATAGAAACAGCTTTTATTTTGGTAAATAGCCTGAAAACAGAGCTGTTAAAAGGCCCGGGACAACCTGCGATTCAGCTGGTTTACTCAGCCACAGCAATGCAGATATGTTGTGATACGGTATGATACGAGTCTTACAAGCCTCCAGAAGCAAGTGCGAGTTTCATTTTAATGTTGAAGAGAAACAGAAAGACTAGCTCCAGGCATGTAGATTTTAGGAATCTTACTCTGTAAAGAAGTACTGAATAATTCTCAGTCATCAGAACTCATCCTGCTAAATTTAGCCTGTAGAGGAGACAGAGCTTCCGCCTGCAGCCGTGCTTGTCTGAACGTCTTCTCTCCTGTTTGCGCTACAGACTCCATAAATTTTGCATGAGCGATGGAGTCGCCTCAAACGTGTCGTGTGATTACATTGACTGCATCGTGTGTCAATAAACCAACATGTCTCTCTCTTGGCTTCTTATAGTCGGCCAAGAAGAACAGCAGTGAACCCAGTCCTTATGTCCAGTTCACGGTCAACCAGAAATCTGTTGGGAGTAAGGTGAGTGTTCAAAACACATTTATCATCTTAATGTTAGTTCTGTTCGTAGGGGAAGTTAAGAATCTTAATCAAACAGTTGATACTGTAACTATCAACAACAACAACATTTATCCCTCTGACTGTAAGAGAGAGATTAGCTGAAAAACCATCTGGGGGGAAAAAAAGAGGAATTACAAACCCACTAACATCCTAAAGTGCTGATGAAGTGTGTTTATCTGCTCTTTCTCATGTGAAAATCTCAGTTTGAAGTTGAAAAGGGAACAGAATAATCCTTTATTTCTTCCTCAGTCGGGAAATTTGCAGTTCCCAAGTGAGGAAAATTCAAAGTTACGATGGAGACTTGTTTAAAAACTATCCTTATGAGGAAACTCTGGTTGTAAGCTCATCAATCCAGTCTGTATGAAACTCCTATTCTTCCATAGTGAGATTATTCACAGAGCTATCAGCATTAATAACACAAATAATTATGTATAATCTCTCCAAATTACAATATTGCACCTCATACTTGTCTGTTGTTTACATTTGAAAGATTTAAAACAGAATTTTCACCTCTCTGGTTCCATGTTACATGGTCCATGTCAGAAATGTAAAGCCACAGTTCTGTAACGTCACGTGTGCATGAACGCAACATAAATGTTTCTCTTTCGATATGAACATGTTTCATTTTCACTTCATGAATCCATCTTTTCTTCTGTCACATAAAGGCATTTTGATTTAGAATTTTGTCAGATAAAGATCTTGACTACTTGGCAGAAGATCAAATGAAAAGGAAGCACAATTCACAAGAACCCTGATGTTGAAACCCACAAGCTGAACAAGATTCACAAAATAAAACTATAACTACTACTATGATAAATGTTTTTCTTGTTTTATTAGCATTAATGTCTTTTTTGGTTAAGTTTCTCATTTAATTGCTAAAAGGCTCAACTCTTGTGGTTTTTAGAAGGATTGGGCTTTTATTTTGTTTTTTCATGTGTTTTTATGACCCATAAAGGTCCGGTTCAAGACCAGAGAACCTCTATGGGAGGATTGTTTCGCACTCCTCGTCCACAATCCCAGAAGGCAGGATCTGGAGGTGGAGGTAAATCTGTATTAACCATGAAGATCAAAGGCTGAAAGGACAGGAAGTGGATAACTTGTTTAAACTTTGATTTATTTACTCCTTTTCTTCCCCCACTGCTAGATAAAAGATGACAAGCACAAATGCACTCTGGGAAACTTGCGGGTGCCTTTGAGCAGCCTTCTGACGGAGGAGGACATGACGCTGACTCAGTGTTTTCCTCTGAAGAACTCCGGACCGAACTCCACCATCAAACTGAAGATGGCTCTGAGGGTAAAAACCAGCTGTTAGTGGTGCATGACTTATTCAGCTGATTCAGAACAGATGTGTTTGAATTAACGATGTGGCAGAGTGGAAAAACGTTCAGGATTTACATTAAAAATTCCTTTTCAGATCTCAGTTCAGTTATTAAACTGTTGAGTTTAGGTAGAT
The DNA here is from genome assembly GCA_006937955.1 of Pachypanchax playfairii. Taxonomy (NCBI): domain Eukaryota; kingdom Metazoa; phylum Chordata; class Actinopteri; order Cyprinodontiformes; family Aplocheilidae; genus Pachypanchax; species Pachypanchax playfairii. Next base: position 143,167 of record SSNP01000024.1, on the reverse strand, counting down.
TCACCACTTCAAACTGTCTAAGTTGATTGTTCTGAGAGGAAAACAGACAGTAATCCTGCTGTTCATAACACATTTATGCCAAAGCTACAGTTTAAATTAGCTTTATAAATTGGCTGGAAGTGCATTGACAAAATTTTTGTGGCAAATTTTGTAACCAGTGAGCACTTGTTGCACGAGTCCATCATCCTACAGCACAAGCTGAAAGAAAGAGGTTTAGATTGTCACATTGTTTGTTTTTAGGGTTTATTTGGAAGTTAAAATGTGACTACAGTCCTGATTTTTTACATTCAGATCACTCATCGTTACTATTTATTATTCTGGCTAATACATCCACTCCATTACTTAAGGATACTTAGCTATGATTAGACAGAATTTTGGCCAAATAATAGCTTCATTGTCTAATTTCGTCCAGATGAAACCTGAAGTTGCTCTGTCATTTGAGTATTTTGTAAATTACAGGCTGAAACCAGTGGGTTGTAAATTCCTTTGCCCTTCATGAGGCTGAGACTAAGTGCATTATCATACACTGAATCACCACTGATCAAATTAAAAAGATAAATGCATCCATGTGAAATACAGGCGTTGGAGATCATTAAAGTCCGAGACATTTAAGGACTGAGGAGAGACATAAAGATGAAGACGAATGTTTTCAGCCGTTTTCATTAGATTAACATTTTCTTGGTCTGTTGAAAGTAAAAATCCATCATTACATTTGAATCTTGATGCTTCTGCAGATTCTTTTGTTGGAGAAGCAGGTGTCTTCAGACCTGCCCTCGTCAGTCCAGGTCAGAAAGTCCAGCGTGCCTCAGTCGGGCGCTCCTCCCTCCATGACTCTGTCATCATCAGAATCCCCGCCTCCTTCTGCCACGCCTCCTCAGCCCACACACGGCTCCACACTCACCCTCCAGGACCCGGACGGCGAGCCGTACTCGGCCAGCCCTCGACGCTCCATTTCCAACCTGAGCAGCTGCATGTCGACCTCCCAGAAACACCTGCCGCACAAGGAGTCCACCCACAGCCTGGCCTCGGACATCTCGCTGCCCACGGCCAGCTTGGAGCTTCAGCAAAGGCTTCGTCAGCTGCACAAGTAAATACGATCAACAGCTTCATTAAAATTCAGCCTCTTCTTATAATGAATAATCACCCTTGTAAATATTTATCAGCTTACATGTCATGTGATTAACCCAACCATGTGATTTTGTTGTGTTTTTTTTAGCGGCTCGACTCTTGGCCAGTACCCGCTAGGCGAGATCCAGCTGACTGTTCGCCACAGCTCCCAGAGGAACAAGCTGGTTGTGGTCGTCCACTCCTGTCGGTTAGTCATCAATTCTAGTAATAAAAAGATGTTTCTTTTACATTCATCTAAACATTTTATTAAATTCATCATTATTCAACTGATTTTTCTTACTTTAGATTCATTATTCCTCCTACATCCTTTTAAAAAAACTCACAAAAATCATGTCTAAATGTTCTTCTTAACTGGGATCAGTGCGCTGTAACCTTTGGTTGCATTACATCATACAGTGTTGGCTGGGATCGTCACTTCTAAGATGTAACTTTCCTAAAGTTCAGCAAACAAACTCTTCTTACTCCCTTTAAACTTTACACTCACGATGAAGTGAAGGAATTTTCTCACTTCAGTTATTATTATTATGTTCCCTGTATCAAACATTCTGCAGCTTTGCTCAATCGTTGATCTTATGTGCAATTATATCTGAAAATATACCACGGACACCAAGTCTTTATTTCTGGTACGTGATGCACAGTTATATACCGGACACTATTGGTGCATAGCTGAGAAGCACATGGTTATGTATCCTGGGCTCTGATTGGCTCAGATCTGCACATGGTTGTTTATCCTGGGTGTTGATTGGCTCAGCAGCATTCGAGTCTGCTTGTCTCACTCATTCAACATCATCGTGTTTCACTGTGTAAAGTCTTTATAAGGGATTCAGATATATAAAAATAACCATCTAAACGTGTGGTTTGTACTTTGTTGATTGTTAACTTGTGTGGAGGAGTTTTGGAATCCAACCACTGCAATCGAGGAGGAACATTTGTACATTAATTGGAAAATTGAACAGCTGCTTTGGAACATTTAGTCTTCAGAATTGTTGTAGTTTTTAATCTTTTTGTGTAACGTCTTTAAGAAATCGTCACAAAAGGCCTGAGCAACATTTATCTGACACTCCTTTTGTCCCGTGTGCTTTCAGTAACTTGATAGCTTTCACCAAAGATGGTTCAGATCCTTTCATTCGTCTTTATCTGCTGCCTGACAAGAGCCGGATGGGGAGGAGGAAGACGAGCACGATGAAGAGGACGCTGAACCCTTCTTATGATCAAACGTAGGTTTAATCTCTGAAACCACTTACAGCTGAACATCCGTAAATGTTTCAACCTGAAATTAACCCCATTTTCTTGTTGGATCTTTATGTTGCGTTCAGTGGTCTCTTCTTACTTTTCCATTTATTCCGACTCTAAAACCACAAACTGCATCAACACAGAACAAAACTGCAGCTGTGAAATGGTTTGTTTTACAGCATAAGAGCCAATAAAGCCATAATACTGCTGTAGAAAAGACCTGCGCTGCTATTGGACATTAATCCCTTCACTGCAGCAGAAGCTTTTTGTTTGCAGCGGACTTACAAAGCTGCAGGACGGCGAAATCATCTCTCATGTAAAACACAGCAGTTGTTTCGATTAGAGACCTTCAACCTGGATGGATGTTTGATATCAAACATTTCAAATTAAAAGTTTTGTGTTTGTAGGTTTGAGTTCAGCGTCTCTATGGTGGAGCTGCACCGAAGAACTCTGGATGTTGCTGTGAAGAATGGAGGGAGCATCCTGTCCAAACACAGAGGCCTTTTAGGAAAGGTAACGCCTGCAGCTTCTTCTGATTTTATTTCAGGTTTTTATCACTATTAAATGCTCTTTAAAGGTGAAACACTATGATAAAATTCATCTTGCTGAACTTTACTAAATAATAAAAAAAACAAATAACATTCAAAGACAAGAATAAAAATACCGGACATAGTTCCAATTATTAAATGCTCATGAACTCATACAGTCACATTCAATAGAAAATGATTTATTGAAATATGACGCATTTTACCAAGTGTTTTTAGTACCTTTTTATGTTATTTGGGGATTTATTTTATTTATTTATCATTGTTTTGTCTATTTTTGTTGTTTATTATGTGTTTAATTATGTATTTATTAAAATCACAGAATTTGGATCTTTGTTTTTTAAGCAATTTATTTATTTAAATATTATTTTAATATTCTTCTGTTTTCAGCCAATATATTTCAGCTTTTCTTTTCTTTTCTTTTCTTTTCTTTTATTTTATTTTATTTTATTTTATTTTATTTTATTTTATTTTATTTTATTTTATTTTATTTTATTTTATTTTATTTTATTTTATTTTATCCATCATGATTCATTTAAAAAAAAATCCTTTCTTGTTAAATTTTAGGTGCTGGTAGATTTAAGTGGGGATGATATATCAAAAGGTTCAACACAATGGTAAATATATTTTTATTAATTAGTTTTCTTTAATATTCATCTCTTAATGTCAGTATTTATGACTTGATTTTAGGGATTTTTGTGTTGCAGGTATGATTTAAGTGAAGATGGTTTGTCGTCTCAAAGCTTTCAGAGAAGTCAGGAGTCGCTCGTCACATAGTGAAACCACTTCTGGCACAACTGCTTTCTGCATATACACTTCTATCATTTGCAAGAAGAAATTCAGTATGTGAGAAGTTTTTTTTTTTTCAGTTTTAAGTTCGTATTTATGAAGGAGGACGTATTGTTTTATAAATTGTTGAAAAATACTAACTGCCTTGTCTTTTTTCAGTGTTTCTTGTAAATATAAAGATGTTAATTTATAAATAATATATAGTTTTATCAAGTTGCAGAGGTCCTCATGGCATTATGTTTCCCTGACGGATTTTTTTTTTTTAGAAATCTGTAAAAATAATCCAAATTTTTTGTCCAGTTTGTTTTTAGAAAATGTAAAAATTCAATTTTTGGTGTTTGTTTAAACTAAACAACAACAAAAAAGGGAAACAGTCACAGTAGTTTTAAGTAACAGGTTGTATTTTCTTTTAAAATATTTGTATTCTTTTTTATGTGTTATGCAGTGTTATTTGATTTTTACCTCTTTATGCCTGTTTGAAAAACATGGATTGCATGAATGCAAATAATGAAATGTCCATATTAAGAGATTTGTAGAATAATTGCGGTTGTGACTTTTGTCTCAGACATTAAAGGGGAGGCATCGTAGGGCTGTGAACAGGTGCTGCACACTACAAATATTGTGAAAAGATACTTGAATAAAGGTTTAAATGTGCTCAAACCAAATGGGAGTCAGAAAAACAAGGAAAACATATAAAAACAATACTATGACAATTGCATTTTACTATCAGACTGACAGGATATGTTTTGATGCATCTCACTCTATATGCATGTGAAAGATTTGTCATGCAGTTCGTTGGAACAAATCATTTTTGTTATCTATCCTGTGCCTTAAAAACCAATTTTATGATTTTTTTTGGCCTTCCTAAATGTTCATATGTCAAATTATATGATGCCTCGTGACCTTTGATGAATAAATATGTTTTTAAAGATTTTGATCTTTGCATTGTTGTTTTATGTTATTTCATTGTAAGGATCAACACATTGGCTACAACCGGTTTTCCACGCAGCAGAATTTATTTGTTGTGGTTTGTCGCCATCAAGTGGCTGGAGACGGTAAGGACACATCAATGCCTGCGTCATAAAAAAACGTCCAACGTCATGACGCAAACAATCAAATTTGCGCGGGTTAACTGCTAACTGGCTTCCGTTTACCTCTTCCTCGCTCCAGAGGGGAAAAAAAATAAACAATAGGTAAAACAGGTAAGAGTTTAAATTATTTTTACGTGTTAAGGTTATTATATTTGGTTTTTATATGATCCTTTGACAATAAATAGTCCGGAAGTAACTTTACAGTACTAAGAGTAACAATAAAAACACAGTTGGCTCTGAGGAAAATGTCGCTAATATTACTGGACATTTCCAGGACAATTCCTATCGCTTTGGGACCCGAAATCATGTCCAAGCGAGCGGTGTTTTTGGAAGCCGCGTGTAAGGAAAAGGTGGAGGATTTCCTTCGCTTCATTCAGCTTCATGTAAGTCAACACATTTCATGACGTCTGCATATGTAAACAAAACTGGGAGAAACTTGGCATTTTGCTTGTCTCCGGTTTTATGTGCAACTTCAAACGATATCAGCTAAAAGTTGAATAGCTGAGTCATGTAATTAAAAATAATATTAACAGAACAAACCTAATCCATGCCTGAGGTTTAGCTGAATTGTTACATTTTATGTAGTTGTTGCAGTGTCACGTGACTGGGTTACCTGTCACTTTTAGGTCCAAATGTATTTATTTATCCAGCTGTATTGTGTCTGTAGTACAGAATCATCAGGGATTTACTGTACAAAGGACACATCTCTCTTTTAATAGAAATAAATTTTAAAGAGAAGCAGGTTACAATCAGATTCTATAGAATGAAAGCTAGACCAGAAACCTGAGCCTTAATACTCTACAGGTGTCCAGATCCAGACCTCAAGGGCCACTATCCTGCATGTTTGAGATGTTTCCCTGCTTCAACACCCCTGATTCAGATGAAGATGAAGATTAACAGGCTTCTGCAGGACCTGCTGAGGGTTTGAATCAAATGTGTTGATGCAGAGAAATGTCTAAAACACACAGGACACAGGGCCTGGAGTTCTACAACAGGAGCTTTCAGGTTCATCTGAGCCAGCCAAAACAGAACTTTTTAATAAGATCTTCAATGCAGGTATGTGGATGTAATACAGTGGCTGTTAAACATCTGGATTTTATTCAGTGGAAGAAAAGGAAGCAATATAAATGAAATATTGTTATAAATATTCTGGACTGGACTCTCACTGCTGCATTTTGTATTGTTCTTATTTCAGAGAAATAAAGCAGTTTTTTTTAAAGAAAGTAAGAAAAACCTTGACTGAACTTTTTAATTTTCAGTTATTATAGGAAGTCTCCGATGTTTTAAAAGTCTGAACAAAAGGCTTGTTGAAAACTTGATGATTTTATTTTTCTCAGAGTAAAGGGTCAAGGCCAACCCGTCTTCTGTGAATCTGTTAAACACTAACTGAAGTTTTATCAGAAACTGAAAGTGTCTCTGTTCCTGTTCTACTGAGCAGAAGGACAAAACCGAGCCCTTCGATGTGGAGGAGGTGGTGCAGGAGATGCCCAGGGAGCAGAGAGAGGCTCTCTGGGGGAGGCTGGAGATGCTGCTGCGGGACGTCCTGCAGGAGTTCCCTCCAGAGCGCTGGGAGGACAAGCAGCAGGAGACAGCTGCAGACGCTGTGAGTGGCTGTGTGCAACCTGTCCATCAGAGTCAGCTCTGCCCTGAAGTGTAGCTTCACTTTAAATTTAATGTTATTTTACAGAATGAGGCAGAAATTAAACGCCTTTAAATACATTTCCTGTAAATTTGCAGAAAATATTTGATGTGAAAAATGATCCAAAAACCTGTCTGAGAAATTGAAACATGTCTGCAGAAACAAGCCATGGCTGTTGTGGACGGTGTGACTCTGGTGGTTACGGTGTCTCTGAAGGACCTACAGGACGGCGACGCCTACAAGGAGCTCCTGGGAATTGCCCACAAACTTCATGGTGAGTCTTGGGAAGTTTTTCTGATCAGTTTCTTCTAATATAATTAGATTTTATACAATTTCTCCTGTTTATAGGAGGGAAAATATTCCATGCAGTTCTTTAAGGAACATTTACTCTGTGTCTCTGATATTTGTGTCCTTCTTTTCAGACGTTCTGGTGTCACTTCCTGTGTCAGAAGCTCCTCTGCTGCTCCACATACAGACTCTGTTTGATGCCTGGTGGAAGAAAGGGCTGGAGGAGAGGGAAAAGTTTGGACGCACCGCCTTCCTCGTCTCTCTGCAGAAGAGCTTCATCTTAAAGAAACCGGTTAGAGAAGAAGGAACCTCCGCTCGTAACCGATGGCTTTTTAAGAAACTGGATTGAAGTCCTGATAAGATTCATTAAAATCCCTTTACTGGTCTGTTTGTTGGGGTTTCAGGGTGCTGAGATTCAGAGAGTGTGGAGTCTACACGATGTCCTTCTGAGTCTGGACTACAGATCAGAAGACAACAAGCAGATAATCCACCTGCTGCTTCAGTGTTTTCACCGTCCTACTTACATCAGGAACGATGACGTGAGTGGGTCACTGTTACAGTCGCGTCTTTGATCCGTGAGCCTCGTGGTGACGATGTTTGTCCTTTCAGGGAAAACGATTCCTGGTGTTTCTTTTCAGCTGGACCGTGGATTTCATCTGGGTCATTCATGGCACCATTAAAAACCAGCTGGAGTTTTACAGCAAGTGAGAGCAACTCCAAGTTACTCTGCTCAGATGTCCGTGCACCTTTATGACTCCTAATCTTCTTTCCAGGAGCACGACGGCTCATATTGCAGAGATCTACTTCCGAGCGTGGAGGAAAGCGAGCGGGGACTTCCTGATGGAGATTGAAAGCTCGTGCATTCAGGATTTCATGCAGAATGCCATATTTCTCCACAGAGCGTCACCTGTTCATGCCAAAGTTTGGCAGGTAGGTTACTGAAAACATTCAAAGATATTTGTGTTTAATTTATCCCCCTTTTTTCTTTGTGTTTATGTAGATTGTGAGCCATTTTCACTCGAGAAAGGGTTGTCACAGCGTGGACAAGGTGCTGGATAATCTCTACAAGCCGATCCTCTGGAAGGCTCTGAGCGTACGCAGACAGACACGCTGGAATCCTGCTGAGTTTTTCTGTGTATTTCTTCTCTTATGCCGTTTGGTTTGATTCTTTTTCAGGCTCCAAACTTTGAGGTGCGCGCAAACGCCACTTTGCTTTTCACCGAGGCGTTCCCGGTCCACGACCCGGACCAGACCAACAAGAATACAGACACGTGCATTCAGAAACAGCTGGACACGGCAATGGTGGGCTTTTTCAATAAACAGTAGGATTTAAACATTTTGTTATCGTTTTTTTAAAAGTGTCCGTCTCCTTCAGGGCCTGCTGGATGACCCTCATCCCACCGTGCGCTGCAGTGCCATTTTGGGGGTGTGTAAGATCCTGGCTAAGTGCTGGGAGCTCCTCCCACCGACAGTCATCACAGACTTCCTGAAGAAGCTGGTGACGGAGCTGACTGCTGACTGCAGCTCCGCTGATGTCCGCTGCTCAGTCTTCAAGGTAGAAAAAAACTTCTTCTCCGCACGACTGACTCGTGCGGCCTGAATTCACACCTTTTAGATTTCACAGGTTTGACGGGATTAAAAGAAAATACAGACAATAAATATAAAATTATTAAAACTACTTGCCGTATCATCACTGGTTGAAGTGGCTTTAATAAGAATTACATTTGTGACAAATAGCAAAATAAAACAAACGCTGATGTTTATTGTTTTTAAGATATAAAATTCTGAACTATTTTAAATGTGATTTATAAAGATTATATTATATTTACATGAACTTTAACCTTATAAAACAATTTTTCTTTAGTTAAATAGAACTAATATTTTCATAGTAAAACCATTTATATATTCTAATTTTAACAAAAGGGGGAAATAATATATTTAAATAGTTTGAATTTAAAGTAAAATCTTTCCCAGGATCTGTCTGACAGCTCGATTCTCTTGAGCCCGATTCCTCGTCATGTGACTTCAAGCGTTTGCGTCTCTGAACAGAACCTTGTTGTTTTTTTTTCTGCAGTGTCTGACGCTCGTCCTGGACAATCCACTCAGCCACCCGCTGCTGGAGAAACTTCTACCCACCCTGAAGAACAGCCTCCACGACAACTCCGAGAAAGTCCGCACCGCTTTCCTTGACATGCTCATCAAGGTTAAAGCGGTTCGTGTTGCCAAGGTGACGAGTTATTATTGAAAAACTTTTATTTGAAAACGACGGTTTTGTGATGCAGCAGTTAAATGAAGTGATCAATGTTCTTGTCCAGTTCTGGGACGTGTGTAACATGGACCACCTGCTGGTCCGTCTGGCTCTAGACTCGCACTCGGTCTCCAAGCGAATCGTGGACCTGCTCTTCAAGTCTTTCTTTCCCGTCAACGAGTCGGACAAGGAGTGGTGCTGCCGCTGCATCACTCTGATCCAGATGAACCCGAAGGCTGCCAGGAAGTTCTACCAGTACGCCCACAAACACACGGCACCAACTAACATAGGTGAGTCCACGGCGATTCCCCTGAAAATCAGAGGACTCCGTTAGCGTGTTGCTTTCGGTGTGACGTGACGTTGATGTGTTTTTATTTTATTTCTTTCAGTAAAACTCATGTTGGCTATCCGTCGCACTCTAAACAGCCACATTCAGGTGGACTGTGATGTCACTGAAATCAACGACGGCAACAAGGAAAACAGCATAGTAAGAACACAAGAGTTCATGTGAAGCCTGTTTTTCTGTCATACAGTCTGTCTTTTAAAGGATTTTCTTTGCAGCTGATTTTCGAGGGTGTGTGAGCGAGACTCTAATCCTCAATAATTTCTGCAGGACTTAGCTGCAAACAAATAAATGACTTCAACCCAAGGCTGAAGGGGTTTTCAGCACCAACTGGCAAATACAAACATTTACAGATTTAAAAATCAGCACTTTGTCCTCAGATATGAGGCGTTGCTCTTTGTTTACTGGTCTGTCAAACCTTCTAATCCCTCTTCATCATGAGCTGAAAGAACAAGATCCCTGAACTGAGCTTTGTCTATAGGGTGGGTGGGCTCAGCCTTAGTTCTGGTTTATCATCTGCCAAGAATTCACAACAGATTCGCTGCTCGTCCTCATCGAAAGGAGTCAGCAGAAGTGGGTCGGGTATCTGATTAGGATGCTTCCTTCTGGAGGTTTTACGACTGTGTCCCACTGGGAGGGGATGCCATGACAGACCCAGAATACTTACTGAAATAAACAGGCTTTTCTTAACCGAGGACTATCGCTAATCTTTCTATATGATCGTTCCAAATCAACAAATATCTCAACAGCCTGAAGTAAAAAGAGTAAAAAACTTCTGCTGCTTCTCTACCTGAGAGGAGATGCTGCATTCAAACGATTCAGGTTGTTTATGGAGATTCAAAGTGAATCGTGTTCCCATCAGGTTCGACCGGTTTTGTTGGAACAAAACATGACTGTTGTGTCCAGTTTGCTGGAGATCGTGGTCATCCTGTGGAGGAGTGTCGAGAAGGCTCTGAAACAAAACCAAGAGGCGCATAAGTACACCGTCGCCAAGTTTGGGAATGTCATGGCCAAGTATTTCCAGGCTTTTGAGGTACTTTAGCTGCAGCGTGTTGAACAGAAAATAAACACTGTGAACAGCGTGAAAGTCATTCTGGATGTAAAATGTTCTTTTAGGATGATCGATCTACTGTTCCTCTTATTCAAATGGCCTCGTTTCTGCCTCCGGCTGCGATTCCAACGTTCAGGTGAGCGGCAGCTGTCTTTATCTCGTTAGTTATCTTCGTCTCTTCCTGTTTGACTCCGTCTTGTTTTCATGTCTTAGCTGTGGAGTTCTGTCCAGACTGAAGAGGATGGACTCAGGAGCTACAGTGACACAGTACAAGCAGCTGCTGGACTGCATCTGTAGCTGGGGTCAGGCTGCTGATGTCCTGGAACTGGTCACTGACTGGATGACGGAGTCGCTACCAAACCAAGAGGTCAGTTCATGCACCGCTAAGATTCTCTGATTTGGATCAAACCTGGAGGAGTTGTTTCCTGCCGGCCGTGTATCTTTTTAAGGTTCTTCCTTCGACTCCAGGACAAGTCAACTAAAAGCAGGAGGAAGGTGCGGATTCAGGAGACCGTGGAGGCCAAACCGGACCTGGCTCTGGCTTACCTGGAGTACCTTTTCAGCCACACTTCCACACGGGAGAAAATCCTGGCTCTCGGTCAGGGACCTCTGAAGGAGCTCCACAACGTTCTGGGGAACTGGAAAGTAAAACATCTGATCCTTTTATTGTGTGACACTTTAAATCATTTACCTTTTTATGAACGCACTTATCTGAAAATGTTTCCTCGATAGTCGGTGCTGTACGCTCACCTGAGCTCCACCACAGAAGATCCCGAGCGTCCCGGCGTGGAGACGGCGCTGAGAGCCTTTACGTTCCACGGTCGACTTGGTGCACATCTGCAACACAACGTAAGTCAGTAACGTTCTTCAGGTTCTGTGAGTTCTGCCTGTTTTGATAGATTTCTTTCTGAGTTCTCTGTTTTGTGATGTAACCACATCTTTTTCACCCATAATCCCATTCTGCATTAATAACCTTTCAACTAATTAATCAAAAAATTATCCAAAAGTTCTAGAATATTGTCAAATTTCAACAAAAATACAGCAAGAATCCAACAGAACATCCAGTCTTTTATTAAAATGTTTCAGAAATTTGCCTTTAAGTTCCTTTTTAAATGAATTATTTCTCTCTTTTTATATATAATAAAGTCCTTCATGTGCTTCAGATGAGTGAAGTAACTATGTCTTGTATTGTCAGTGCTGATCTGAACACTGAATGTTCTTAACTGCTTCATATTGAGGGTCAACACGTCATCCGAAAAGCTGCAGATTTATAATTATTTATAGCCCAATTTCTGATTCTGCACATGCAAATGACCTGGATTCATTTAAAGACACCTAGACCTTTAATTTAATCTGGAAGTTTTCGTCTCTTTCCACCTCCATCATTCTGATTCTGTGCTCACAAGTTTCCCCAACGCCGCCTTATTTTACATGTTTGGAGCTGCAAGTTTTTGTAATGAGGTGCCGCCAACTGGTTATGAAATTTTAATGAGTACTTCTTGTAATAACTTGGGATTTGACAGAAAAAACTCTAGATTTTCCATCATTTTTATTTTTATTTTTTTTCTGGCAAAACATTTGAGAAAAATCCAACAAATTCTCAAATTTATTCGTCTAAAATTGGCAGAATAACGGAGAATAAAAACAGTAATTAGTCTCCGACTTCTCCTTTTTTCTCAGCAGTATTTTACATATTTCTCCACATGAACAATTTGAAAGGCTGTCTCTTCTTGGCGAGGAGCTGCATCCTCCGTCTGTCTTTGGCTTTAAGATTTATTTATTTATTTACTTTCTCTCTCCCCTCCCAGCTGACAGAAGGTCGAGACTACCTGGTCTCTCTGGAGCACGTGGCGGCCTGGATCGCAGACAGGGTGCTGCCCTTCCTCACAAAACGTTCCAGCGGTGATGCCGAAGATTCGGAGAGATCACAGCAGTTAGCAACACAGATTACAGAAGTCAGTTTGTTCAACTTAATCCAACTTGTCATCATATAAAGATAATGGAGATTGAATGAAACTTTCTCTTTTATTTGCACAAATGTAATTTTTGATCAGCAGAACAAATTATTTCTTCTCTGTCACATATAAGTGGGATTTAGACTCTTCCTTGTTTTTAATCAGGGATGAGGTTAATCAGAATAGATGGTGTGTTTGAGGTGTTTCTGTGATCCTGTGTGTTTGGAAGCTACACAGTTTCTCAGCACGTAGATTAAATTTGATCTTTGTGTATAAAAATTGCCACCTCAGACTTTTTTATTCGACCCACTTTGGCTCCAGCACATAGCCTGGATCCGGATGAAATACACACTTATCTTGTTATGCTCAGTGTTTGGTTGCTCCTCCTCTTGGGATTTATTTTTTCCTAAATAAAATTAGATTCCACATTATTATTATTTTTCTATCTTACACACACTTGTGCTGAATATTCTCTCCTGTGACTGTCTTATTGATCATGAATGTTTTTTTACCAGAACTTCCTCGCCGTATGCCGGGACGTTTTGCTCGTGGGTTTGGGTGACGAGGCGTTCAAGGGTCAGATCCTTCACCTGTGTTCGCTCGTCCTCCTTTCAGGTGAGCGCTGCGTTGGTGTTGGAGTGAGAGAACCATTGATTTCGCTTTACTTTCATGCTCTTGCATCATCCTGCAAAGCTCATGCTGCGTGTAAATCACATGTAGTGAAAGCAACGTGTCCTTTGTGTTTTCAGAGATGGGCTGCATGTGCATCCCTGCTGTGCTCCCAATTTTGAAGGAGGTGGCAAAGACTTGTGAGGCTGATGACGACAATCAGGAGGATGTGGCTGCTGTCGTTTTGGGCGTGGTGGCCAACATTTTCCAAAAAATCATAGAGTTGTTAGCACGCTGCCTCAGGAAGGAACCAGAGGAGGGAAAACAGGTGTGATGTGTAACATAATGAATCTAATCTAAAAAACCTTTCAGGAGCATTAAGTTACCGTTAAACAGTTTTTTCATCCTACTTGTTGTGTCGTGAATCTGTTTCTCTCTCCACGGATTTAGCTGTGCCACTCATCCGTTCCTGGTCTGACGGACTTCCTGCAAGTGGTCCAAACGTGGGACAGCGCACCTCTCAGCAGCATCTTCTCTACCATCTTTGCAGTCATCATTGTGGAGAAGACGCATTTGTTACAGAAGGTGCGAGCTGCCTGAGAAAGAGATAAAAGATAACGGACGCAAGTCGGGTTGTTTTTAGTTTTTATATCCAGAAGTACAGAGTGAGATAAAAGCAGGCACATTTGCGGGCACCAAAGTGTTATACTTGACAGCGTGGCCTTTTGTTTGTGTGTCTCCTACATATGAAAATGTTCCTCTGCTTTCTGTTTAAAAAGTGAAGCCATAACATCCTGATTCCAGGTGCTGCCATGTTGGATTCTGTTCACAAGCTCCTCCCACTTTCTGACAAGATAACAGTGTTTTTTTTTCAGGATTAAATAACTGAATACAGCTAAAACAATAAAGAGATAATAATAAGATAAAGATTGGAGCAACATGACTCAACAGTAGTATCAAAAAAACGCATGAGAAAAATAATCTGAGGTGAATTTTTATTTTTTTAATTTGTGAATCGGGGGCGGGACTTATGTCTTGTGTTGGAAGCGACCACTAGGGGGCGATCATTTTGTTTTAACTTCAACTTTCATTGCAACATTGTCTGGTTTTGATGTATAAGTTCTATGGTTCTGATCCACATTGGGCCCAGGGACTAAATCACAAACATCCACGGGGTGTTTTTTTTTTTTATTATTCGCTTGTTGTAATACAGATGAAAACAAACCTGTAGATTAATGAGACAAAAACAAACTACTTGACTGCTATGATTACTTAAAAAGAAAAAAAAAAAGACCTTTTGGTCAATTACTCATCATTATTTGATCTCTTGTTTAGGTTTTTGAGCAATGTGAATATTAAGTTTACTTTTATTTTGTTAGCTTATTCTAATTTTCATCTTCTGAACAAACCACATAAACAAATCAATAAGAAGTAAACGACATTGCAACAGCAGCAGAAACCGTGTCTTTAGGGGAGCAATAAATCAAAATAATATTTACAGGACTGCTGCTGTATTTTTACAGATCAGCCATCCTGAAGACGTGATCGTCCCACAGTCGCTGGAAGACATGCCTCCTTTATCCAGCGTCCTTCTGTCTGTCATCCTCAAATCACCTTCCATCACCAGGTAAAAGACCCAAAGCTCAGCAGATTCCCAGATCGTCCACATTTGAAAGCTGGATTGTAATAATTTGTTTCATTCAGGACGTTTTTATCCGAAGTCAGTTCGTCTCTGGACTCCGACGCCATCAGCAGCCTCGCTGAACTGGCAGCTGTTCTGCATGTCCTAGCCGTCATCAAACACGGTGAGTTTTATCTCCACCGTATCCCTCAAGAGTAAAAGTTTCTGAATATATAAGATGTTTTTACTTGTTGCTCATCAGCTGGACAGTCCAAAGGCGGCTTGAAGAGCGCAGCTGTGTCCGTCCAGCAGCAGATTCATAAATATGCAGTTTCTTCTATGGACAGCGAGGACATCCAGAGGTCAGTCAGAGAGGAGATGATGTCTTTTTGGACAATAGATTAATATTTTTTACAGTATATGAGTGATAATTAACCTAATCTTTTTTTTCTTCTACAGGGTTATTTATGAATCTTCAGTGATGATTTTGAATGAGATTCTGCATTTATAAGTTCCTCAAATCAAAAACAAATATTTTTCTCTTGTTTTGTGCTTTTTTTTACACTGATAATGTTAAACACATGAATTTCTTCAAATATCTCCTTCCTTTTTCATTCTTCGCCTCTCATGTTCATTTCTCTGAACACCGTCATGTAAAGTGTATATTTTTCATATGCCAGTATCTGTTTATGTGTAATTCACTTCAAATCACAATAAAACAAACAGAATTAATCAGCTTAAACTGCGTGTTTGTTTTCACCTCCTGCATGTGAAGCACCCTGCAGAGTAACGACAGGCCAAACAAACCATAAATCATCCTCTTGTTTCAGTCCTGCAGGGAAACGGCTTCTGATTTCAATTTACAGACTGGGACATTAACTCAAAGGAGCCTCGTTTCAGGAAAGAAAAAGCAGAGCGGAACATTATAAGGAAACAGAAGCTACCGTCCATCACGTTCTGTTTTTTTTGTTTCCTATTTTAGATTTAAAATAAAGACATCTGTTTAAAAATATTTCTCATTTTATCTGTAAACTCTAAACAAAAGACCTATTTTTAATTTCAAACTGGAAAGGTACTAAAATAGGTCGTAGAATATTTTAATTAGTGACCCATAGAAAGTTTGACTCTATGGAAGATCAATAAATGATGGCTGAAGACTTTTGCACAGAGCTGCACGTGGTGTGTGACAATTACATCAAAAGATTTACGTGAGCTGATCATGATGCACTGAGGCTGTTTTTATAGTGTGTGCATTTTATCTGATAACTAAATACATTAATCACTGAATTGGGACCAAATGCGTAGCAGCAATTAAATCTGTACCACGTGGGGTGCTGACTGGCCTGTGATTGGTCTGTCAGCACAGTAAAGAGTAAGTCCAGACATTTTAATTAGCCGAGCTTGTAGACAGAAGTACTTACTGATTTTCATGCGTCTTTAACCGATAAATATCAGTTAATATTTAATGTTAAGAGTTTTATACCCCCGGGTTTTCGTGTTGCGTTCACGGTACTAGTACCTCCCATCTCTCCATCAGTCTGTTGGTGCTTCACGGACCGTCCCTCCTCACCGAGTGAGAGCTTGACGTCAGAAACTTAGGAGGGGCTCCTCCATCAGGCTGGTCGCTGTTCGAGGTGCTGAAACATCGCCTGTCTTCTCAATTCCGCCTCATCTTTTGAACCCCCCCAACTTCGACCTTTTAAACATGCTGTTTTAACGAAGGGGTTCGGTATGGATTAGTGCTTCAGGCAGGAGCGCTATGAATTCACCCTGGTGTCCCATCTTCTTCGCTGCACTGGCTGCCAGCCTCTGCTCCTCACCTACTCTCGCCGACAGAAAATTCGGTAAGCACTTTAAATCGTTCTGTTCTCTCCCTTTAATTCTGGAGCTCAGATTGTGGCTGAATTGCACTTATAAGTTGTGAAAAATCGCAGATGAGATCGGCGAGCTTCGTAAATCGCAGTATTTGCTCGCACGCTCCAAAAGTTGTTCCTGCAGAGCAGATTGGAGAAGATGTGAAGGTCCATCAAGAAAAGTTACGTAACGTCCCTGTCCTGATGGACAAAATGTTTCCTTTTTTTCTTTCTTCTTCAGTTTTTCCCATAAGAATATTATTATTTATTTGAATTTCATCTCTATTTAGATCCCATCAGAATATTTATAATTTCTTATGGCTTTGAAAACAATTTGTAAAACATGTCATTTAAAATCTGTTTAAATATTTCATGAGTGTCACACATATTTTTATTAAATTTAATTTGTCTTCCCGAAAAAAGTTAAATTCTCCTATGATTAAAAAAACCAAATCATGGCACGTGATTAAAACCTGTAACATAACATTGTTTTTTACTCTCTGTTCTCACATCTTCTAATCTGCAGCCAGAACACAAACTTTGTCATGAGCAAATATGGGTTTCCGGCTGGCTTTAAAGATCTGTGATGATTCATGCCTCCAGACACGGAGCTGCATCATATTTGGTATATTTAGCATGTCAGCGTGGCCTTTCAGAATGTATGTTTCTTATCTTTTAATAGCATTGACTGTAACCTGCCCTCCTGCAGGCCCTTTTTTCTGTAACACATGCAAAACATCACATGTATCCTTCCTCACAATTACACAGACACTAGAGTCTTGATTGTGAAAAGGTTGCTGAGAGTTTTTAAATTATTTTAACTCGTTTATGTTTTTATTGAACATCTACGGATTGTTGTGTGTGATTTTAAAGCTCTGGATCAAAGCATGCAGATGTGATGAACATGCATGTGTGTGTGAGAAACACGGTGCAGAACAGGTATGAAGCGTGTGAGTGTCATTCAGGATGCAATAGGGTCTCAGGTTTGACCCCTGGCTTGGATCTTTACCTGTGTTTTCTGTCATGGTCTTAAAAACATGCACGTTGGGGCAAATGTAAGTGTCCATGTGAATGTGAGTGCTTGGTATAGTGTCTCTTAATGTGGGTTTTTGATTGGCTGGCACAGATTTAGCCCCGCCTTTCATCATATGGCCCCTGCTGGAGATAGAGACGAGCTCCTCTTGACCCTGATGACCCTGACTCTATAAAATAGATGGAAACATTTGGAAAACTTAAGATACTTTAAATCAGTCACATTATGTAAGAGTGGGATTAAAATGTGACTTGGAAGTAAAATATATTTTTATTGAGATGCAAAAATATCAAGTATCTTCTCATTGGCTATAACTAAAGCCAAGATGATCTACATTTTACTACTTTTCCTTTTTTTAAAATATACATGAAGTTCATTCTTGGGATTTTGAGCTGTATGTAGTAGCTAAAATTCAACTACAATTCAGTTGTCTTTAACTACCTGAACTCTCGTTACCGAGCAGAAAAAAATGTTGTTTAACTGTTAAAACAAGGAATAACATGTCAAAAACTTAATAGGTTAAAAAACTAATTAACTGAAACTTTCCATCAGCACATTTAAAAAAGTTTTGACAAATTATAAAATACAGTAACAAAAGTTTGGTTAATATTAAAAAGAGCGTTGTGAACTTGCAGAAGTTTTTATCAGGCAGTTAATTATCCCGTTAAAAAAAAAGATACCACACAAATCCAACGCGATAAAAAATAACCTGTTACGAATTTTTAATTATCATTGCTAATAATATTGTTAGAAGATTCTGAGTGTCTTTATATTTAAAGCCAGTGAAGTTGGTGAATTTCAGGCCTTCAAGCTACATTTGATGTAAAATATTAAACTGCAGTTTATTGTCCATAAATCCTTAAATAGTTTACTGTTACGTGTTTTAAATTTCTCAAAGCAAAGTGTTACTCAGTCTAAAGGTCATGGAAGGGTTAATGTTCCTGAATCAGTGACCTTGAAATGTAGTTGAAAATCCTGCTTTTAAATGAAATAAATAGAAAAATATTTGATAGACACTGTAACTCATGAGAGGTCAAAAATTGCCCCGCCGCTCATAAAAAGATGAGAAGAAGAAAAAAGTCTAAAGAAATTAAAAGCAATTTCAGCAACCGTTAGTTAAAGAGGTTTTCTTTTATTACCTCATTTAAACAAAGTTACAAGAAGCGTAATTTGAATAACGAATGCATTGAGTACTGAGCAGTGGAAATTTAACAGAAATTGATTTTGGTATGCAGCAACACTTCAGTGCTTTGCACTCAGAATTCCTGTCAGGATCGTTGTTAAAATTCTGTTCAGCATCTCTATTCTGTTTTCAGGGTTTCGGCAGTGTTCAGAATCCCAATAACGGCGACTGGAAATCCAACGGCCTTTCAAATGAAAGTCAGTCAGATATGTTCTACCTGCAAGGTTTGAAAAACAAGTGATGAATATTAATCTAAGAAAACATAAATAAGGGGAGACCTTTGCGTGTTAACTAAGTCCTTAACTGCAGTGTATTGATTGTGTTGGTCACCAAAGGCTTTAGGGATTCTGTCCTAACTCCCTTAAAGCAAATTTATAGTAACAACTTACTTTAACACACAGATTCCAAAGCATAAGAGAAGATGGCCTCTCATCTCCAGTCTGTAACTGAAGACATAATGTTTTATGGCTCTGCTGCAGGGTCTTTTATTACAAACGGCTTTTAGCTATCTCCTTATAGACCCAGACAACTTCCATTTGATTCATGAGCTTCTTCGGTTTATCCGCTCTGCCACAGGCATCTTTCTTACAATAGATCTTCGAAGTGAAGGATGATGCTAAATATCCTTCAGTGGCTCTGAAGTAATCAGTGATTTGGTACATATTCCTTCTTAAAAAGCTATATATAAAAGCAGATTTATCGTTTCTTTTTGTTTCTATATTTTTCCATAAATACATTTTACCTATCAAATAAGTTCTCCCAGGACAAAAACACTAAATATGATGTTATTTTTTACTTTCTTTACATTGTCAGAGCAACAGGCAAATATTTGGACACACCCAGAGGAGAAGGACCCAACAATGGCCGATAAGGACCCAGAGGGCTTTTATATAGAAAATATTAGAAAAGGATCGTAAATATATGTTTAAATAATTAACAGGACACACTCGCCATAAACAAGAATACTGTATAAACTTCTAATGAGATCTCGTTATGAAATAAGTTGTCAGTTCGCACTGTGGCAGCATTTTTCACGAGGGCAGCATAAATCATCAGAACACCGTCACGGCTTTGACCCAAATTACTGAAGTTATTAAGTGTAATATAGGAGGACCAGAGACGCACAGAGTGTCTAATATGAAGCTGAACATGTTTTTCGGTGAGTAACTTTTAAAAGTTATTTCAGCATTACCATAGCAACCAAAGAGCATTAGGGGGCGGAGAGGATGTGACTCATGTGATGTTGTTGACCTAATGTCACGAGGACACTGAGAGTACATTGGATTCATGTTTATTATTAAATTTGAGAAATAACCCAGTTTTTACTGCAGTCGTATCATTTTACTTTGTTTCTGTGAAAATATTGTCAGATATTAAACTGGTCTGTGGTGGTTAAGGTTAGAATGTCACACGTAACGTCTCCCAGACTGAGTTAGGATGCAGCTGCATGCTGGAAGCTCATCTCACGTTCTCACAATACCTCCACAAAACGTAGTCGTTCTTCATATGTGCCTCAAGACAAGCCAAGATCCAGCAGAGAGTCATTAACTATCTCTTCTTCCAGGGGGTCCAAAGCAGTCAGGCACCTTTTACCAAACATGTGAATATTATTTAAAAACCTTCAGATTAGCTTCTTTCTTAATTATTATTTATGAGAGCCTGATCCTAGGATAAGAGCTAATAAGAGCCAAATGAAAACAACCGTCTCTCTCTAACTCCCAGTAACAGCAACAGTGGATTGTTTTTCTTCTTTTAAGATGTTTGACTCAGAGGGTCAGCTCAAAGAAGCGAGCATTTACTTCAGGCTTTATTGACACCTCAGACGAGGAGCCGCTCCAGTTTTCCCTAAAGGCATTGACTTCATAATTGTGCATGGCAGCGCAGGATGTTAAATGAGCATTTGGTGGGTTATTTGTGAAGCTTGATTGCAAAAATAAATAATCTCAACAGCTTCCACCATCAGCATGAGGGTTATTTATCAATATTAGGATTGTTTGCAATCATCTGTTGTTGGGTCTAATGTTTGTCGAATCCTTAATGAACAGCTTGAAACCAACATGGAGCTGCAGCGCTCCGGTTTTTAACTGCTCAAGGAGACATTTTAGATTTTAGCCTGATGACTGGATTGTTTTATTATTATTATTTGGAGGGAAAATGTAACTTTTAAATGTTAAGTTTTTTTAGTGAACGGAATCAGTTGTTCTATATTCAGCTTGTATTAACAAGCCGAATGTCGATGCAATGGGATGCCGGCACAGCTGATGTGACGGCAAGCAAAGTGGAACATTTTTATGGGAATTATAAGTACAGTAATGTGATAAGCACAGAGAATATAACTGGTCTGGAGTGTATTACCATGTGATGAGGCTTCATCTGATCCATGGGGGTCTGACATCACAGCCCAAATGATCCAGTGGCAGGATTATACTACAAAACCGACCCCAAGATCCCCAGAGATCATAGAATACAGGAACGTCTTCATCTGCTTTTTTGGTTGAAAAGTAAAACCATAATATTCAGTTTACAGGTGCTGCCATGTTGTATTTCTGCACACAGGAGAACTGGGATTCTCACAGACTAAATCCTGGAGTATATTACACATGAAATAACCCACTACAGCTAAATACGTGTGCAAAATGGAAATTAGATATAAAATAATTAGATTTCAATATGTTTGCTCAACATAAAATGATTTTTAATCCCTTTGGGACATCTTAGTTGAATAAATATGGTGTACATTGTTGGAAGAATACGTACTTGCACACCACACTCCTGCACGTGCTGCTCTCTTCTCTGCATGCTGCTGAGTTTCAATGCCTCGTGACATGAGGTCTATTCAATCATTCCCAGCTTAAGAGAGGAGGATGGAGTGGCTCTTTTGCACCTTCTCTGGATCATTTCAAGGTTTAGATTAAACTGTGTTGGTAACTGGGTCAGCGTGAAGGTCACCTCTGTGTTAGCAGAGTCCAAATTTATCATGAGGACATTATAGGAGGATTTCAATGGAGTATACAGTGAGCACAAGAAGGAATCAATACTATTTCAGCTGTGATTAAAGCAGTAATGTTCCTTATTTGTCATTGGAAGATCCTAATTATTATTCAACACAGTTTCTATGTGTAGGAAGCAAAAGGAACCACTGTTGGAGATGGTTAAGGTAAACGAAGTCCTTGGAATCCCAGTTTTTGTTGCTAATTTTTCTCCCTTTTGTCTGCTGTGTTGCATATTAGTTGTGTTTCTCTCACACTCGGCTCAGATCCAGTAAAATATAATTAGTTTCAAGGTTTTCTTTAGAGATTTACAGCTGGCTGACAGCGATGCCTCCCGTTCACGTGGTAGTAATTTGTTTATACGCCACAGTTTTAGCACATCCGCAGTGTAATGAACTGCTGAGGGACATTAACCTTAAAGCCACTGTCCACAGTAGACTGCTTCTTTCAGGTCTTTGTGTTTGTCTTGATGTTGCACTAACTGTTGTGATTTACCATCATTAGTATTCGTTTTTAGCAAAGCAAAACTGTAATAGTTCACCTCTTTTGAAGTGGGTTCTGCTGAAAAGATGGCTCTCTTTTTCTCATTTGTGCAGCCTGTGAGAGATTAAATCTGTTAAAGGGGAGGTTTAATAACATCAGAAACTGTAAAGAATATTCAATGACTACATGGGTTTAAAATAGATTATTTGATTTTTTTTCCTCGCTAAAGGGATGGGCTTTTTAATATGGAGGACCAAAACTGACATAATTGAAAATAAAAGCGGAAATATATATATATATATATATATATATATTTGTTTTTCCATTCCCATATACATTCATTTTTGTCAAGAAAATATCTATTTTCTTTTTCTTTTTCCTTATTTCATGCATCTTCATAAAAAAAAAAGGTTTTTCCTTTTCTTATTATGTTCATCAAGAAAATATCTATTTTGTTTTTACATATACATATACATGCATTTTTTGCAAAACTATATATATATATATATATATATAATTTTTAATTATGTCAGTTTCGGTGCTCCATATTTTACATGCTCTTCTTGTTTCAACATTATAATTTTACTTGTAAAAAAACAAAACACACACATTCTAATAATAATAAAAGTACATTTTATTTAAAGCGCCTTCAAAAACACTCAAGGTGTCTGTACAAATAAACTGTTTAACACTTTAATTCTAACATTGTTTTAAGTTAAATTCAATATAAATTGAAGTTAACCTGATTTGGATGATTTAAAAATTATCTTTAAACAGTCTGGTTAGTCCTTCTGCCATGAAGAGGATCTACAAAATGAGACAGTTTCATTTTAATAAATGTCCATTAGTGTTTCATTCGCATCGAGTTTGAGCCCAGAAATCAGCAGCTTTGCAATGAATTATGATTTAATTGAAGTTAAAGTTGTAATTACACAAGCTCAACTTTTATCCACATCTTGAGAGCCTGATATTTTCCCCCTGGGTCAGACTGTGTTTATTCATGAGACATGAAAAGAGGATGCTTAGCTATTTGACGTGCTCCGGTCCTGCACTTCAGCGCTCAGTCACACCTCAGCTGAGGGGATAAAATCAAATGTATGAATCACTCAGTGCAGGTCAGTGAAAAGGCCAAGTCGGTCTATTTCTGGGTCCTCTGTCACCGTGGTGATGCCATCTTTAATTCATGGCCGATGTCTTGGCTGTCGCCTAGAGCTGGCGACTGAGTGAGTGAGCGTGACCCGTCTGACTGGGAATCCTGCAAGAATTGTGTTTGGTTACACTCCTCCAGATGTCAGGTGGTCTCTGTTGGTGTCGGGTCCTCTCTTCAGTCTACTGACCTCAAATTCTCAGCATCAAACTCCTTCTAATTATTCATGCGAAGGGCTTTTAGATTTAGTCTCTGGTGCACCATCAAGAAAAAGTCATTCTTGTTGTCGTGCCAAAAAACAGATGATATTTTCAAAATATCATTTTGTCATTAAAATGCAAATCCAAAAAATGTGGATGTGGTTGCATTTTTGGAAGTAATTTCATTAATATTGTTCATTGAATTTGCAGAAAGTCATCTGATAATAAACAAACAAGACCTTAACTAAAAGAATAGTTTTTAGATTGGAAGTTCAGCTCTAGTGGCGGGTCGCAGCATCTAAATGAGTAATAATAAGAATCAGAGTTTGAAATTATGTTTATTCTTCACATTGTGCAACTCTTCCAGTTCATTTAAGGTTTTCTAATTTGGAAATACATGCAATTTATTTTCTTTCATGTTTTCTTTTATTTTGTAGTAATGATACTTTGCATTTTTCATAAGTTAACTAATCAAAAAATAAAATTCATGGTATTCTATCAGTGTTTGGCTGTTGGGCCCTTTAACATTCCTAAAATTTACAGTTTCTACCACTTATTTGTTTAAATAAATGTGTTATTGCCACATACAGTAGAGCTGTTACTAACAACTATTCTTGTATTAATTTTTCTATCGACTAATTTATCAAATAGTCAAATAAAATCAAAGTTTTCTTACAATAATAGTTAATTTTATTTTCTTCCAGCAATGAGCATGTTGTTTGATTTGTCTTAATTTATTTTATTTAAATGTTATTAAAATAAGGGAAACTTAAATTAATGCAAGATGCTCTATAAAGCCTGAATAACACCACACAGGCAGTAAATGAGTCTAAAATCATAGAATCTCATCTAAACATTTGCTCAGACTTTTATTTACTAGAAAATAAAGCAAACAGAAAACATAACTTAAACAAACTTACAGCGTCTTTGTATTTGTCTCATAAATTGCTCGTGTGTGTCCTGTAGTCAAGCTAGCCAACTCTCACTCGTGGCCACCAGCACACATACAAAGCGTTCTGCTTTGATAACACAAATAGATCTTGCAGAACATACAAGGTGTGGGTAAATTGTCTGATAGCTTGAAGTACTTCCAAATTTGAGATATCTTGTTAGAGTCGCACTGTAGAACATTCAGAGTCAAATTTATCCCTCATGTTAGATTTAAAGTGGTAGTTTGGGCAGAACTAATAAATAAGTGGAGCTGAACTGGTCTGATATGTGTAGGACATGTTAGTGGTGTCAAGCATAAATATTATTATCAGCTAATTACCGTGATTAAGGTCATAGTTATCTCTGGCATGCAGCCCCTCTATGGCAGCAAGGTGAATTAAAATGCATTTCTGTTGCTGTTGTTATTTTTAGTCTGAACATTGTCCAATTCATTGACATAAATGGGGTGGGATTTAAAGTGTATACTGCAGCCAGTCACTGGGGAGCGCTTGTTTTGTTTTGGCTTCACTTCATGTCTTACATTTCTGTGTTCATTTGTTACTGTCTTAGTTTCTAATTCCTTCATTTTTAACACAAATTTGACATTTTTATATAGTATAATAAGATAATACATAAAAATACATCATAACATTAAACACGTTCTCATCAGATTAACTATTATTTTAACTAACACTTTTTTCTATTTGAAAATCTAGCTTTTGTAGATTAAATAAGTAATTTATCATCATCCTTTTCAGATGAAAAATACACGGGAATGCAGGAAAATGTTGAGCATAAATATCTGCTGATCTTAGCTGCTGAAGCTCTCGACAGGAATAGACCTACTGAGCAAAACAAAGCTCGCAGCCATCTTTAATTTTAGCAGAAGAGCCTTAATGACACAATCTGTTTAAATCTGCGAACATGGTTTGAAGCTCATGCTAATTTGCTTGCAGGTGATGTTCTCTGCTGTCTCTGCTCCAGTCATGCTCTTTTCTCAATTGACTTGTACTTTTATTGCAGTTGTCACCCACTGCAGAGCTCTGAAATGGCTTTTTTGGCAGGCGGTACAGGTGTATGTGATTAGAAATGAGTCAGACGTCCTTGGGTGGCAGCTTATATTTAAGGGGAAAGATAGGTTGCTGCCCTTAGAGAGTGGATGAAATACATCTTCAACTGCAGCGGGTTCTGGGAGTGGACGTCATCGCTGTTTGGCTCCCAGCATCCTCCTTGGCCCCTCAGATGGAGCAGATGGTATTACAGCACCAGCCAACCACCTGTGAGAGAGAATAGCATAGACGTCTGATTCAGCCTTGAGTTTGGCCTCTTACAGGGACACATTTAATGTTCCAAGCAAGTATAGCCAAACTCAGATTAGATTTTCTTGATAAAACACAGGGATACTCAAATAAAATTGTCAAATAACATTAGTCTTTGTCATTTTTGTGTAATGATGTCACTGAAATGAATGATAATAATTGCAGTTTTTATGCTTCTCTTTCGTGTTGTTTTACATTTCTAAAGACAATCTGATGCAGCCACAGTAAGACCTGTCAACTCTCTCCTATTTACCATCTCCTGAGAATACAAGCTAGTAACTACTTCAGTATCCTGTTAAAAAACCTGCAAACTGACTCACTTCATCCTCTGATCTGATCCGTTTGGATTCTCCCTCCATACTCTTTATAAACTGGGTCATAAAGCATCTATTTTGGGAGGGGAAGCTTCTGCACATGTAGAGCACCTGCTGTTCAACAAGTATTACAACTAACAGTTATTCACATCTATTAACGTTTTAAAATCAAATGCATGAAATAATGCTCAGAAAATATATTTTTGAAGCCGTGCGGTTTATTGGATATTAATAATTAGCGACTGAATAATTATGCTATATTTTATCATGCAATTAAATAAAAATAGAATTTAATTTGATCTTTTTTTTAACCCAGTAGAAACATTTTTTCACAGCCGGTGGTAATCAGCAGCATTCACTCTGATAGCATTTTAATTAAAAGGCGCAGTTTTAATCATCTCTGGCATGGTGTGGCAGAAAGAGGATGTACCGTTATCACCGCCATGTCCCTGCCCATCACACACACACACGATGCCTGACTCAACATGCTGGGGTGGGTGCGTCATTAGTTGAAAGTCGTAATTAATATTGAGAGCTGACAAGGCCTCCCAGAGAACCCATTGAATTATGCAGCAAAGTGATGAGGAGGTGAAGTTGAATGAACTGACACTAATTGCAGAGCGCTGAGATGAGCGGTCAAGAGGGACCGCGAGAGTCCTTCACCTCTGAGTGCTTTTCTAAGTTTGGTCTTGTGTTGTCGTACTCGGATTCAAACTAAATGGAAAAATCCTGATCATTTAGAAACTGTTAGGATTAAATTATGGCCTCCATTGACAATAAATCAATCAATCAAAAATACTTTATTAATCCCTGAAGGGAAATTAAGTGTTGTTGAAGCTCAGTTCTTCTTCAGGGAGCCATTGTAGAAGGTTATAGCTGTAGGCAAATATGAAACGTAGTACCTAGAAACTGTGAAAAATTACATTAAAGAGCAACTCACACCCCCCCTCTAAATTACCTTCCTGCCTACAACCGCTGTTTCAAAAGATGCAGGAAAGGAGGCGTCACTTAGGACCAGCGGGGGTGCGAGCTAGCTGGGCTGTGATTGACATGTCGCACTGACACACATACGGCCAGCCGCAGCCGCCAGAGAGGAACAGATGAAATGGAGGAAGCTGTGGACGAGACGAGCAGCCCTGATCCGTAATGTTTTGAGCTGATAGTTCACCCTGCAGCAGCTTAGCGGCAAAGAAGGAGGCTCTTCTTTTAGTGGTACATGGTTGTTAGCTACAGCTAAAGCTACATTTAGATTAGCTCCAGTGTGACTCTGCCGTGTTGCAGAGAGGTTCCTAACTCGAGCATGATGAGAATATATCAGGCATAAATCATATCCACACAATCCCAACCACTGCAGTAAAACTGAAGTCTTTGCTCTAATTTCATTATTATTTTACTGACTGTTATTTCCTTTGTCATTGTTTTCAGTCAGTTGCTCTAAATCACTATGTGAATGAGATGCAAGTGTGTCTTATATGGTTTTATATCCCAGGAGGCGTGTCTGTGACGTAGACATGGGACAAGATGTAGCTACTGCTTTCAGCCAGTCACAAATTTCAAATGCAGGAGCCATCTTTAAACCTAAGATGATCTGGACGGCAGCACCAAAAAAACTGTTAAAACACAGTTAAACCAAGAAGTATCTTTTGGTTTTTTCTTTTTTATAGAGAATATTTACCATTTCATTTTTGCACGCAGCCACTTCTACACTTCTACTTAACTTAAACCAACAATAACAGTCCACTCTCTTTAATCTGAGTCTACAATTGTAAACATGATTCCCAAAAAGCAAATGGAATGTGTTTCCATGTGGACAAAAGGAAAAACTCCTAAACAGTGATTTATTTATTATTAATTTATTTCAAAGCTCAACCAGTCATAGTTTTCTATAGCCTGGTTCCAACTGGCACGATGCAGCGTATTTTACATTTTTGGTTGAATTGAAGATGAGTCTGTTTTTAAAACAAAATGTTTTCAGTAAAAATCTTTTACATTTTCTCCAAAACAGCATCAGATTCTTAAAATTTTCTCTTGTTTATCACAGGAAATTTACAAATGTTAAGTTTATTGTTGTGATGATATCAAATTATTTGTTGCTGTTGCCATTGTGCCTGGCAACAAGCAGATGAGTGGATCATCAGAAGTTACACAATTATTTTATATATTTTTCAAATCCTAATATAATCTGCAGAAGCTAAAGGGTTTATGTGTTAATTCTCTTTAGGAAACAAGTTCTTTTTCTGTCCATTAATGTCATAAATTTACAAACGTGTGCTGCAGAATAATGTTGAACAGCTTCTTCTCAGTTCAGGACATTCTGTCTTTTTTTCCCAGAGACCTTGGTGACCCCAGCACTGTAATGATGCCTCACTCTGCATCATTAAATTACCATTTTGCTGATATATCAAAGCCATTGCCTCTGAAAGGCAACATTTCATGAAAAGCACCTCCTGCTCTTAAACAAAATAGCTTTTCATTGTGTCTCTAAAATCTAGTTCGCCCACATTTCCAGCATATGAGCAAAGTATTGGTTTCAAATTTGAGAAAACCTATTTAATGGTTGGAAACTTTCTGTGTCAATGGATTACCAGACTTCCTGCATCAATTTCTCTTCATTATTAAAAAATGTGACAGAGACATCTCCTCCTACTCAGCTTGTTATCCTTTCATGGTCCCGATCTGCTCACTATTGTCCGTCGAGGCAGTCGGGCCAAGAGAGGGCGTTTAGTTACATCCCTGATGAAGCGCACAAAAGGAAATAAAGATCAAATCCGTCAAGGAAAGAAGGATGAAGCTCAGTTTAATTGCTTGCATTTCCTCCCAGTGATGTCACACTGCAGAATGTTGTTATGTCTGTCTGATAGAACTTAAAGAACACTCCAAAGTCAACATTCAGTCTACAAGCCACCATTTTCTTTCCTTTTTTTCCTTTAAAAATGAAAAAAAAAAAAAAAGTGGAGGATCACCTGTTCTGATCACCGAGCAGAACAACAAGTCCTCTTCCATTTGCTGCATCTCCCCTGAGTGAGATATGAAGAGAACAGCTACTCATAATTCTCCTGCCATCTGTTCTTTTATTAGTCTGGAACACCGATTCCTAGTCTGAGCATTAAAGTTCATTAATATTCATGCAACTCACATACTGTATGGAGACGCTGCCAATGGAGTCGTGGTATCAGTGTCAGAATCAGGACGGGAGAAGTTGCTCTAACTGATGATTGATGGCTCTGACATTAGCAGTGAATTAATGTACTACCAAGATTTACTTTTTACAGCAGTGATGTGGAAACTGCTACATGTGAGTTTTAAAGCAGATTTTTAGTGTTTCAACACAAAAGTTGACATTCTTGTGACATTTTGGACTGTGTTTTAATTGGTTCTGCTTCCTCTTTTCTCTGACCTTCAGGTTGTCTGTTTGAAGATGAGCTCTGTGCACCATATGAGTTCTGCATCAATGGTAAGTATTCATTAGATATCCATGTACATATGCCCCTGCTTATCATGTTCTTAGGTGTCTAAAAAGTTAAATGTTTACACCTATCGGGTGTCTTTTTGCAACATCAAGTTTGAATTTTTACACACAATTATTAAGGTCTTAAATCAACTTTACAAAGCTCTTTGAAAATTTAGCAGAGGATCTAAATTTGGACCAAATGGACTTATAGATGTTTCTGGTTTTGAAAAAAGTAGGGTTAAAGCTATAGTGCGTAACTTCTGTCGCCCCCTAGTGGAATTTTGCGTAATTTCCTGCGCGCCAGCGCGGGAATGTCGCCGGTCGACATGCAAAGTAAAAATGATATATATTGAAAAATACCGTGAGATGTTTGAGGAGCCGATCAGCTTAATCTGCATTGTGTCATCTCCTCTAATAGTGGCTTGGCTGAAACGGACATTCACGGACATGTAAAAGTTACGCACTATAGCTTTAAAGGCAGGAGGATCTGGTCTCCTGACTTCTACCCCTTGTTTCAAACAAAACACATAATTTGAAACAGACTGTTGTGGTGAAGAGGGAGCTGAGGTGAAAGGCAAAGCTCATGTCTTTTACAACCAGCATAGGTTCTGTTAGGTGTTCAAGCTCAAGCCTAAAAATAAGTCTGAGCTACTGCTCCTCCTCATCGAAAAGACTCATCTGAAGTAGTTTGGGTATCTGATTGGGATGCTTCAAGGTCGCCCCAATATGGTGGTTTTCCAGACACATCCAACTGAGAGGCTGACTCAGTACCTTCTGAAGGGAGCACATATCCCCGCTGACCTAGGGACACATCACAAGGTTCTTTAAATAATTTGGCATAAACACTGTAACTGTTTTTGGTTAACAAACATTACGTTGTAATTTGTGAAGCTAGAAATTCTCTCTGAAGTTTGCGGTTTAAACGCTGTGCTAATTTTAGTTATTTATGTAAATAGCAGATGGAGAGAGAAGGACTTGCTCACAGCATACAGCATCAGTGTACATTTCAGCTCAGTTTAGAACTATGACTCATATCTGTAAGAAAAGCTCTAAATCGGGAACAAGTTTACATCAGTGTTTGTATCATGGATTGATATAAGGCAGATTCTTTCTTCTTTATATGGCAAGACCCCCCCCACCCACCCAAACCAGAAATGATCACAACTTCATAAACAACCCATCTTGTCATGGAAGATGGATGTGGCTGTCTCAGGGGTTGCCATGACGACATGTCACTTGATGAATCAAGGGGAAAATGTCAGGCTTTTCCACTACTTGGCATTCAGCCGACTCATACAGCAGACTGTTATTTTGAAGGGAATTGATAGTACATGCATATTTAAGAAGATCTTTTTGACAGAGCCATTGCAAAAGGTTAATGTATTCTCACAAAGCATTGTGGAAAGTTTCACCATGGAGGGAAACATTTGGGATCCATTTGTACATATATAGATGGATTATTTAGCACGTTAAAACATACATTCACTGTGGTGTTTGACAACTTTGGAACGCTGAGTTTAGTTCTTCAGGTCTGATTACTGCCATGTTTGTTCTCAATAAAGAAATGTCTTACGTTGAACCTGCCTGACCAAGTGGAGTAGACAAAAAGATCCTGAAAAGCCAGACATCATCCGAGGAAATTCAGGAACAAATGAGAAACAAACTTATTGAGGTCTACCAGTCTGGAAAAGGTTACAGAGTTTTTCAAGGCTTTAAGTGAGAGCCAAAAAAAAACATGGAACAATGATGAACCCTATCAGGAGTTGTTGGCCAACCAAAATCCCCCCAAGAGCACAGCAATAACTTATCCAAGGGGTCACAAAAGACCTAAAACATATAAAGAACTGCAGATATCACTTTTTCCAATTAGGGCCAATGGTCATGACTGAACCATAAGAAGTAGAATGTGAAAATGTTGCTGCATGGCAGGGGTTAAAGACAGAAACCACCAATGAGCCTAAGGAACGTAAAGGTCCCAGTTTTGCCAGAAAACAGAGGGAGTGTGATGGTCTGGGCTCATTTTGCTGCCTCAGGACCTGGTAGACTTATTGTGGTCAGCGGAACCATGAATCCCTCTCTCTACCAAAACATCCTGAAGAGCAATGTCCAGCCATCAGTTTCTGACCTCAAGCTGATGAGCACTTGGGTTCTGCAGCCAAACAATGATCCAAAACACGCTAGCAAGTCCACCTGTGAACGTCTTTAGAAAACAACTCAACCAGTTTTTAGGTTCAGAGGAGAATCACACGGAGCCATTAAGTTTGTAGGGACAAACACTTTTTTACCTCACTGTAAACTCTGGAAGCTGTTTGCTGCTAAGCTAGCATTCATTGTTACAGAGAGCTTATTAGCTACTTTAGCTATCCAACAACAAACAAGCAAAATTATTTCAGAAATGGTAAATTGTTGCACTGAGAGGAGGAGGGGGGGTATCTAACAATGAGTGGCAGTATGCAGTGTTTGGATAAGCAGAAGTATACATTTGGAAACCTCCTTCCTGATTTCCATATTAACCCAGTTTCAGAGGAACTGTGGAAGTAGAATGCAGTGCAGAGGAGAAACTACTTTAATTACACATCCTCTGGTGCTTCAGAGCAGAGACTAATGGAAGAAAATTGCTGACAGCTTAACAACAAACTATCTGTAAGCAGAGAGAAGGTTTTTAAATAGATTGGACAATGAGTATGATGTGGATGGTAATTGCTTTAAAATGTTTATAACAACTTTTTTGTGTCTTTAAATTTGGCTGTCTTTTAAAATGTATATCCTTTCTGTCAAATCTGTGCATTATAAATATAGCCTGGGGAAAAAACTAATCCGGATCTGTGTTCTACAAATTTTCCAAGTGAGGGGATAATAATTAGCTGCTTCGGAACCAGCTGTGCGTACTCTAGTCTACACCGTGTCACTCTGCTTGGAGATGAGCGGGAGCCACAGCTCAGACAGATGATGAGTGGGAGTAACTAGGTCTGCCACTTTCACTCTCTCCCAGGTCCCTGATGGAATAACCTGATTTATTCTGAGCTGGGCCAACCATTTTCTTCTTCACCCCAGCTGTTACCATGCAGTATGACTTAGAGCAGACAAGGGCTTGCATGGACATCCTATATGGCCAACAATCATCTAATATCTAAACTGAAAATATGTATAGAATATTGATTACAAACACCACTAGTCTGTCTGTCTGTCTGTCTGTCTGTCTGTCTGTCTGTCTGTCTGTCTGTCTGTCTGTCTGTTTGTCATGTGTGTGTTTGTGTGTTCTTGTTTTTCTACCCTACTGAGGACAAGTTTTGAGATATGTACTATCCTTCTAGGGACCGAGGGTTTTTGTGGGGACCTCATACAGGGGACTCCCCTTTTTAGTGTTAGGGGGTCAGCTTTAGAGGTATGGTGTGAATAGTGTCTTAGTTAGTCTTAAGGTTAGGTATAGATCAGTATTGGTTTAGGTTAGGAAAAGGGTTTGGGTTAGGCATAAATCCATTTACTAAAATCAATGGAAGTCAATGGATGGTCCCCATAAGGATACCAAAACAAACTTGTGTGTGTGTGTGTGTGTGTGTGATGCTTTTTTATACCTTTCATATCAGAATTGGCAGAACTTGAATAAAAGAACAAAGAAGCTGTAGTTGATGCACCTGTAATTGCACCAAACTTAAATTTAAATCCAAAACAAAATGTTATATCAGAACATAAAACACTTGGCTTATTACAGTAAAAGGGCTTTTTCAGGCACAGTATTACTTAAAATCATTAGACAAATATTTCTTCACCTGATTAACACTGAAAGCCTGAGTCACTCTTGCATCAAAATAAATAAATATTCTGAAAGAAATTGTCTCAGTGTTTATTACCATTGTTTATATTCACCCTCCTGCTTTTATGTCTACGCTTTATTTATTTAAATCTTCTGTAGTACTTCCTTTAAAAGAACAAGTGACTACATGGAAAGGCTTTTTAATTTGCTCCTCTCTGGAGTCGATGGCTTACTGGTTTGATAAGCTAAGCCAAAGTGCAGTGGATAAGTGCTACACGTTTCCCTCGGGGCGCTGGTTGGCTCCTATTAAACACTTAACTAACAGTAGTGTATTGATCAGTGGTTATCCTGACTCCATTTGGACCAATATTGTCTAAAATATCTGCGCCGTATTTTAAATTTAAATGATTTATGTGACGTTGCTATCGATCAGTCGTGAAGAAATGCAGCATAAACACAACAAAATGCTAATAGGAACAGAAAATCCTCCCAGTCAGAGAATGAACACTGAAGAAACAGATTTATAATCCAATAAGATATCCATTAACTAAAAATAAATAAATAAAAATAGAATATAATTACAGTTATTTACATTATACAGCTTTGATGATGCTCTAAGAGTCTGATTTATCTTTATAAATTATTCTGTTTACATGTGGATTATGCTTGTGTATAGATATAATTATCATTTCAGTGCCGTAACTGTCACAACAAAAAGGCCAGAATAACTCATAAACACTTCATTAATTATCTCACAATCACTTCAGCTTTTTGTTCTGTTTTATATGAGCAGACTACATCTGTCCTGGTCTCGGTGCATTGATCTAAACCTATTCATTTTCATGACGTGAACTGCACAGCTAATACACCTGTTCCAATATGTCTTAATTTGTCTCTTGGGTCTGTCTGCTTCTCTTCCGACATACAGTCTTTAAGAAATGCTGCGCTGACTGTCAGCTTCGATGTCGGCTGCTGTTATCCCACAGCATTAGCTTTCACAGTTTAAACAGCTTTAGCTGCAGCCCTGTGTCACTCTTTATGTCACTAAAGTAAAGGCAGACAGCGTCTGGATTAAACGCCTTTCACCTATTTGAGCTGAAAATCTTCTTTATTCTTGTCAACATGTTGCAAATCCACATAAAGCTTTTCTTCATTGCGTCTATTTCTGTTTTTCTTACAAAAATGCACAAGAAAATCAATAGTCTATGGTTTGTATTTAAACTAGATGTTTGATTATAGTTATGCACGATGGTGCAGTTGGTAGAGCTGTTGTTCAGCAGTGAGAAGGTCATGGGTTTGAATCTGGGCTGGGACCTTTCTGCATGGAGTTTGCATGTTCTCCTTGTGCATGTGGGGGTTTTCTTCGGGGACTCCGGCTTCCTTCCACAGTCCAAAAACATGCAAGAGGTTAATTAGTGACTCTAAATTGTCCCTAGATGTGAGTGGTTATTTGTCTATGTGTGGCCCTGTGATGGACTGGTGACCTGTCCAGGTGTGACCCCGCCTCTCGCCCAGTGACTGCTGGAGATAGACACCAGCTCCCTGCGACCCTGAACTGGAAGAAGTAGAATTAATAAAATGGATGAATGGGTCGGTTTGATTTCTATATATTATTATTGTATATTTTAAAAAATCAGCCACATATAATATATTTTTGAACATTTATTGGCCTTTTGGGGGAAAAACGTCCCTTTTCTTGTGTTATTTTAAGCGGTTGACAACCTTCCACGGATGCAGCATGTGTTGCACTCCTCCAGGCCTGAAATTAAAATGTTGTTTTTCATTGTCAAAAACAGTTGGGTGGGTGGGTGACAGGTCGGTTTTCATCCAAGCTCTCGACAACAATGCGCCTTATTTTGATCCCCTCTGTACGGTGAATACACACAGAGATGTGACAGAACAAATCTTTGTGATTAAAATCACCTCAATAAATCAGTCAACTGTTACACATGTTCTTGTAAAATACCTCTTACTTCCATATTTGATGAACCAAATCCCTGGCTGTC
Source organism: Pachypanchax playfairii (assembly GCA_006937955.1). Classification (NCBI taxonomy): domain Eukaryota; kingdom Metazoa; phylum Chordata; class Actinopteri; order Cyprinodontiformes; family Aplocheilidae; genus Pachypanchax; species Pachypanchax playfairii. The sequence continues at coordinate 107,964 of SSNP01000024.1, read as the reverse complement.
TGGTTGCTAACGGGAATTTCCCTGACAACAGAGATGGAACTAACACGTCCCATCGCCATGGAAACCATTGAGGGATTTAGAGCATCACACATTTAGCAGTTCCTTGTTTCTTGTTATGTCACCAAACACCCTTTGTTTCTTACATAACATTTTTTTTGCAGATAAAATGTTCAACAAATTAAAGTGTTGTTTTTCAGTGTGAAGAATTAACTACGTCAGCTGTGATTGTGTTAGGAGAGAAAAATAAAAGTCTACGATTGCAGCACATCTTGTAATTTACGCATGTCTGTAGATGTGAATCTTCCCGTTTGACATCTCAAAAAGAAAAAGCTGCTGAGCGTCGTTCTCTCTCTTCTGAGTTTACTCATCACCTCTTTGGCGCTTTTTTTCTGAACGTAGCTGTAACTGAACATGTTCTGATCTCTCAAATAAGGTCTGCGACAATCCAATACCGATACCGATCAATGAAAAATGCCTTGATTAAGACCCCAATCAGCTCCTAATGTCCTGGTCACTATTATAGAAATTTGCCAATATTCTCAAATTTATTTGGAATCTGCAGTTTGTTGCAATTCTTTGTGATACAGAAATTATGACGATGATAAATTTTCAACATACTTTGCAACTTAGAAGGAAAGACAGGAAATGACAGCAGCGTTTGTGCGTTTTGGGGACATCCAAGTGAGCATCTGTCATATCGATGTCTGCTGTCACTGTCTGATGTCTTGAGGCTAATTAATAGGAGGCTGTGGTGTATGACCAAGTGTTGATTCACATCATTAATTCCCATCTAATCACAGTGGCAGACTTTCCACACACTCTCACGTGTTCATGAAACCTCACTTATGTTCCAGCTGCATCTGCAGGGTTTCATCTCCAGAGACCATCAGCTTTCATTTAGTGTGTTTAACCAACAAGATGTAGAGATTTATCTTCCCCAAAAGGTGGCGGCTTGGTTCATTTATATTCCAGTCCTTGCATTTACACGTTCCTTTCAGAGGTCTAGACCAGCCATTGAATTATAGGCTGATAGTGAGTCTGTGGCGTGGGTTGCCTGGCAACCCAGGTGGGAGGTCTGCTGATAGGAAGATTACCAAGGTCTCTGATGAAGCCCTTTCTGTTGTGAATGTCTGCTTATCGTAGAGCCGTCAAAGGAAAAAAATGTCAGCTGCCCCCCCCCAACAAAAAAAGGAAGGAAAAAAAAAATCTGATATATAAAAAAATGCAGGTGCCTCACATCATCACAGCCTTTTGTGGAAACTAGCAGATGTTATTTTACATCATTAGAGTTGCAAAAATGGAACATTTGTTTGATTTGTGCTTTGATATTTCACTCCACGTGAATGTGTATTGACCCTGTCCTTCTTCCGTACAGATGGAGTGTTCGGGAGGTGCCAGGAGTTGGCCGGGGCAGACGTGCACACGTACGATATTTCTTCCTCTGCTCTGCAACGCCTCAAGATCCTCCTGCAGAAACTGGCTCACAGAGGTACAAACCGCCTGTCTGTCTTTGTCCACGTCTTGCACATGGCTTACAGCAAATGCCTTCAAGGGAAACCGGCCAAAAAAACCAAGCTGCCTCTTTGGCTGGCACAGCACACCACCGCTGAGCTAAAACAGGTCATTTGACTCATATTGGGGCCATTGTTTCGCCATCATCTCCTAACTCCTGCAGCCAATATCATTGGCTCATATTCTGACTGGACATTTAGAGGTAATTTTGTGGATGAGTAACATTGAGGTGTGCAGTGTAATCACATCAGACAGTGTCTCCAAATAGTCAATGGATGATAATGTGCTTGTTATAACAGGTCAGAGCTTCAGGCACATATAATGCATTTATAATAGGATGTCTTTTTAACAAAAGTAATTATATAGCTTCATTAAAAGTTAGGTTAAAGAACAAATTGGGTTTTTTTCATTTTTAAATAACCTTTCCTTAAGACTAACACACAATTTTCAGGGTGTAATCATGTATGTAAGTGAACTGAATTAGATTTGTATGTTTTGCACTGGAAAAATCAAGTGTTTTATTTCTCATTGTTGTTGATTTGTAAATAATCTTTAAGCCAAAAATGTGCCATCATTAAAAAAATCAACTCAAGGTTTGTGGAAATGAAAACTGGCAAACATAAAGCAAATAGAAATGTTTCATTTAAATGAGCTTTTATTTTTGAAGATGTTTCCTAAAGGCAAATATAAAATCTGGAGTTAATTTCCCTTAAAAATATGGTGACACACAGGCAGTTGTATCTAAATCCAATGTTTGTAATTACAACACATAACAAAAAGCTTCTATTAGAGGGAAGATGAAGCTTTTCTTACACTTCTTTTCCTCTAATTCCCCACAGCTTGTAGAGGCACATCTATTTATCCTCCACCAGAGAGCAGTAGACACCTTTAACTCAGACTGTGACCACAAACATCAGCTATTTAAATTGGCTTTGCAGCCCACCCTCATCCTAATTTCCCTTAACAGGCATAAACCAGTGCTGAAAATCATTAGGAGTGTGGGCAAATTGAAAAAAGAAAAGGGAAAAAACTGAGTGATGAACATTAGGCAAAGTGAGCGTCCACCATATTTAATGTAATTAATATTAGTAAATAAATCCAAGTGAGGAGGATACGAGATCTGCCGTGTGAATTTTTGGTATAAGAGGGATTCAGTTTTTTTCATTTGACCTTGTGTTTTAAGACATCTTTTTACAGACATGACATCATCACTTTAAAACATTTCCACCCCTTTACCGTCTCGGTGAATCACATCCACAGACACAGTGTGTTATCTGCAGATGAGTCTACAATGCACTGTTAATGCTTGCTGGCATGTTATTCTTATCAGCTCAGCAGCTATTGAAGTGTCATCTTTGAGGCGTGCGGGACCCTTTTCGAAGCTGAGACAGGATTGCAGAGACCATTGTACTGTAAGCGAAATTGAAGAGATGAAGGAGGGGAAAAAAGAAACAGGACGAACATCAATGGAATCGATTTACAATCCTCTTTATCTTGCATCAGAGCTGGTAGAAATCACACAATCTCTGCTCACTGCACAACACCAATGTCAGTCAGATCAATAGAAATTGACCCTTGTACAAAAGGGCCCCGGTTGTCTGGATGTGTCCCCATTGGCAGAGCGCATTGTCTGGTATTAAATTTTCATCACAATACCTTTGAATGCAGGGTACAATCATCCAACTGCAAATGACACTTTTATGTTTTGCAGTTCAGCAAAGCATCTTTAGTATTCGCTGCATGTAGCCACAGTGCAGCCAGACATTTGATAGCCTCTATGTTACTGTTGTACAGCTTTGGGATCATTGTGTTTATGTAATATAGGTGAAAATTCAGTCATTTCAATTTGATGGGCATTTAAGATCAAGAGGGGATTCAATTTAACAATTTTTCCCTTAATTTTATCACCTGCTCGGTGATAAGCTACAGTTTTTGAGGTATATTTTGGAGGTTGTTAGCAAGAAATATTAACAGTCCAGTGATTTGAAGTTGATGAACCATAATTTAAAACAAATAAGTTTCACCCACCACTATGTGTGCATGTGTGCATTAGCTAAATATTTACTGAACAGATTAAAATAAAACTCTCTGGAAGTCTTTGTTGGATGTAAAACTATAACTGATCAACTTTTGGTTTTATTCCAATTCATGATAACCGGTTTTACAGATATTGAGCAAAAAGGTGTGTTTGTAGCTGAGAATCATTCCCAACACATGCTTTGAAGGTTAATTGATTGCGCAAGAACTGATGCTGTTGGAGTCGACCGTGTACGTCTGTCTCATACATCTCATAAACCGTTAGATGAATTTCAGTTAAATGTAAATATAATACATTTTTGAATCCACCTAATTCAACATGTCAGCAGCTGACCTTAGAAAGCACACAATACTGTCAATATTACACATATTGAGGTAGAATTTGATGTTGTAGCTGAGATCTGCAACACAAACTCAAAGAGCTAAACATGACAACACGACATGTTTGAGTCAACTCATTGTCTGTTAGCAAAATAATTCATGATCAACAGGATAAATCTTTACAAAACCCTTAGAAAGGCCTTATTGGATTTACATTGTAATTGCTAAACTTTTAGAGGTTATCCAGTCCAAGATGGCCACCAAAACAAATCATCAATCCTTGATGATGTCAAAATGACTATAAATCAGTTTTACACATGTTGACCTGAAAAATCAACCCAACTCAAAATAGCTGCAACAGCTAATTGCACAAAAATGGCTATATATTTTACATACATTGTGCTATTCATATGGGTAGTAGGTGAGAGTCAGTCACAACACATGATCTGACAGAACATCATTTCCATAGATTGTCCACAGCATTACTAGAACTGCATCTCTTCTCAACGTAAGATGCATGGAAGTTTATTTAATATAATAAAGTATAAATTAGTTATATGTTTGGAATGAGTGTTTAATACTTGTTTAACCATTATTTTATATTTCTAGGAGATTGTGTACAGATTATTAAAATAATCTATTAGAATGTGATCATTTGATTTTCCTAGATGTTCTTTTCTAATAAAATCTGCTCATTTATTTGCTGGTTTATGGTTCAAAGTAACAGCATTATGCTTCCTGCAGGAGATTTATGTTACAGAATGTTTAAATAAATACTATAGGTGGCAAAAATGTCAACAAGACGGACAGCACAAAGTTGTCCTGAAAGCGTTACTGATCCTGCCTCAGAGGTCAGCAGACTAAGACATATAAACTGGTCTTGGATCAGTTTGGACAATAAGGACAAAAGGGTTTGCTTTGCCAATCTCTTTGTAAGCCAGTAAATCTTGTTTACAGTCTATTTATGATTGTTTATTGATACTGGCTGTGGTAAAGAAATTGCAGATGTTTCCACTGTTTTCTCCAAGAAGAATCTAGAAAATTTCTGTCCTTTTAATAACATGTTATGCTCTGAAACTGGTGTGTTTTGGGGTTTTACTAGCATAACAGCATCAGGCGTAAATACTTTTCAGCCAGCTTACCGAATTTTTGTATTACCTCACACTAGTTTTCATTTTAGACTCCAGTTCATTTCAACGTTATGTGTGAAATCTCTTTTTTCTGCTATAGGTATGGCACATTAGTTGAAGCAGAGGGTCTCGTTCCAGAGCCATAGCAACTGTAACTAAGGAGTGGACAGGGCTCAGCAGTCAGTTACACTCCAGAAAAAATCTTTTCAGAAAGTAATTGCAGTTTAGTTGATGGACCGTGTTAAACTACAGTGACCTGATAGTTCCCCGGAACCTGTTCAGAGCAGAAGGTATAACTTTATAGTTAAGATAAATAAAATGATGCATTGTGACATTTACATTATATCATTGACAGAAGTTGTCAATCAGGGAGAGTCATTGACCATAAACTGACATCAAGTTCTGCCAGAGTTACTGAAATATGTTATCTGTAGAACTGGTTTATCTCCGGTGCAAAAAAAACACTTATGGGAAAAGCAATATAACAGAAATAGTTGATCTGTCTGTTTGTTCCCCAGTGTGAGAGATAGTGCTGCAGAGAATGTTAACAATGCAGTGCAAAAGGAAAAACAAAAACGTTGCTAATGTACCAAACTTACCAAACTTTAAACACTTAAATTAGAAGACTAGATAGTAATAGTAAATTGTGTACTATATATTGCAACCTAGAGTCAGTCTTTTTGTGAAGGTCTTGCATAGTTCAGCAAGTCAATCTCAAAACTCAACACCTTATAGGTCTCTATTCATGTGTTTAACAAGTCTGCTGCTGATGCAACATGGTGGTAAACATAGCTCTGGTCTCTAAAATGATCATATTACAAAAAACTTTATTAAAATGTAAACACTTCATGTCATGAATTTGATTTATTTAGAATAAATATAGAGTTTAAATGATTTGCAAATGACAACATTGGGGTTTTTATTACAAAGATTACCAAATTTTAATCTGTTTTATAATGTATAAAAGTCCAACAAATAAATTATATGTGGCACTAAGAGAGTTTTGGTGCTTGTCTCACTAATGCCCTGTTTGTTAATATTATGTGTCAAACTCAAAATGACACTTTTCATTTCAACTAATTAGGCAGAACTTGCTGCTAAATTATTCACAGTCCTTTCAATCAGTGTCTTTAAAATCAGTCGGTGGACAGAAGTAACGGAAAGGGGAAAATCTGCATTTCAAAAACACCAGATGAAACAAGAAGACATGTAGACAGGATATCATCTAATAGGCTTTGAATATGTAGGACCTCCACCCACCCCCTTCCCCCCGCCTCTCTCTGTGTCACACGGAAAACAGGCAGGAGGGCAACTGAAATATCATGCTTGTTTGAAAGCTGTTGTGCTAATGGCAAGGCGTTAATTAACCGAGGCGCTTGCCTGTGATGGGATGCTACGTTAACAGGCAGAAAGTGGCAGCACTCGATGATGAAGCCCGCTCTTCCTCTGGACTTAACTTTTCCGTGCTGAGATAATCAGCTGAGAGGTCGACTGAGAGAAATCCCACTGTGGAAGCCACATTGCCTCTCTCGTTGACATTTCGCTTCACAAAACGGCTCATTTTGACTCTGTAATTTGTGTTGACATACCTTTTCCCTCAAGTGTGCCCTTCACACACTCACAGAACAAAGTATGTATGGAGATGAGCGCCTCCCTCAGGAGATGGAGGGATAGAGGTGTCACACTCAATGAAGCCAGTCTCATCCCATTTGTGGTGCAATAACACATTTACTCTGAGAGCATTTAACCAGCTGCAGTAATGTGCAGGTAGCATATGGAACAGATCTGTGTCCCAACGATGCTGCTGATGATAGAGGAAATGATCATCACCGTGGTAACGTATAGCCAGTACGACCCACACAGGGTAAGCCTCGGGTAGTTAACCATCATTTTTGCATGAATTGATGGCTGAGCTGCGTTCCAGAAGAGTGACAACATACGCTGCTTTGCTCTCCATTCAGCGCTGCCAAAAAAAAAAAAAAAAAAGACTGGAGGCATCAAGAGCTCCTCTGCATCTCTCAGATCCTCATCTGGTGCTTATGAATATCTGTGAAAATATCTTGTGTGGGTGAGAAACCAGACTAATGAAGACATTCTGCTGTGTTAATACTTTTATGTTTTCTCATATTTCTACAATAGCTGTTGGTTTATTGATATTAAACATATCCATATCATCTACAGCAGGATTGTTTCCCCTTTCTGTGAGCATTGTAAATGGTTATGAATCCCCAAAACAATTTAATTAGTTATTTCTCATTAGAACTGCTTCTGCGCCACAGTTGAAGTGTCATCAGTGAGCGTCTTGGCTCTGTAGGAAAGTATATTATCTATGGTATGTCTGTGCTCTTTGCTGATGGAATCCTGTGCCTCTTGGCTTGTTGGGAAAGGAGCCATGTTTCGGGTTTCTCTTTTTGCTTGGGTAGCTCCATCTGGTCCTGGCACCACTGTGCTTCGCCCCTGCCCAGGAGTTCTGCATCCCAACTATGTGTTGGCAATTAGCAGAGATTTTGGCATGAAATCAGGCCAAAGTCTGACATTCTCCCCGGGCCGTAGTCGGATGGCTGTGGTTTATGTGCACATTGTGTTCACTTGTCTTTCTTTACAGTGATTCTACACAGTTTTATGTCCTGTGGGTTTAAATTGAAGGTCTAATTAAAGCTCAAAGTTTTGGATGTGTGCAGATAAATAAATAAATAACATTTTATTCAAACAACAATGTGAAGTGAAGTTTATTCGGTCCTTACATTCTTTAAACATTTACAAGTCACATATACAACCGGACCGAAAGGGTTTAGGCTGAAGTATACACTTACAATGCAATTAACAGACTTCCATACAAAAAACAAACAAACTTTTACAATAAGTTGTCTGGTATCAAACAAGAGACATTAACAAATATTTATTATGGATTTAAACATAGATATCAATATCTCAATGAAGAGGGAAAAATGAAAATAAAAAAATAAACTGAAAATGAACAAGAGATTTAAAGTAACAGAAATGACTGTGGCATGAAAAGAATAAACTCACATTCGCTTCAGTTGTTTTTTTTTGTGGTTTTTTAGACAAACGTCTGAAAAATGAACAATGGAAACAAGCAGGATAATTAATTAGTTAGTAACAAAAGGCAGGTGTGGTAATCAGGACTTTTTGAGCAGGTGAAGTCAAGAATAACCGAAACAAATGGGGAACAAAGCAGGAAATCTTAAAAAAATGACCTTAGAATTTAAAGTATTTAAAAATGTGTTAACCTTTGATAATAAGGATTTGTAGCAAGAAAACAATTTTTTGGGTTTGATATACAGACAGCAGCTAAGGGATAGGTAATTAGGCAAGAGGCGGAGCTACACCCAGTCCAGGTCATTGGTTTATCACAGGGACACATACTGCACATGAACAACCATCCGTACTCTCACACCTAGAGTAATTAACCTAACATACATGTTTTATGACTGTGGGAGAAAATCTACTCATGCAAGAGGGAACATGCAAACTCCATGCAAAATGACTCCAGCTGGGAGTCGAACCTGTGACCTTCCTATTACGATACTAAGCTAATGTGGCACCTAAAAATATTTTACTAATTGTTTTGAGACTGAGGGTTTTTGCCAGCATACAAAAGTTATTTAAACCCATGCTCATCCGGATTTTCCAACTGTTTCCAACATTAAACACTTTCCCATCTTAATGTTGGAATCTGGTGTTTTATTTTAAAATTTGGAGAATTTTCTGATATTTTCTCCATGTCGTCAGCAGTTTTTACCCTCATTAAGGATGGGGGAAATACAGACATGTAGAGCCTTCCTTTCCCTAAGTTCCATGTGTTTAAAAGTTTGTCACATAGTGCAGTGAGTCGGACAACTGAACTTTAATTGCTTTCTATTTTCAATTTCCTTCTGACCTCTTTGTTTTCCAGGTTTGACATGGCAGGACAGCACCACTCAGCAGGCCATCTCCAGAGAGCTCTCCAAACTGAGAAATATCCCCCTCCACCCACAAAACCCCCTTCCGAGTCACTTGACGACGTACAGCAGCTCTAAAAGCAGAAACCAGCAGCCCGAGCTGAGCAGAAACCTTCATCAGTACCTGACTGGGTTGGGTTTTTTGCCGCAGGCTGAGGTAGAACAACAACGAGGAGTCCAAGGAGGGATTCAGGTGAGAGCTAAACACAGTGCAAAAACAGCTGTGGTGAATACACAAAAACCAACATCTAAAGGAATAAAGAAAGACTTGTGGTATGATTCTAAAGCATCAAAGCTATCATTGCTCAGATTTTGAAATCCAAATACTTTTCCAAGAAGCTTTTATTGCATTGTGTAAGTTCTAGTATGATGTGGATAAATCTCTGTCTGCAGTTATTCTCTTTTAATTAAAAGGTTTTAAGGAAAGACACGTGGACAAACGACCCTGAAGCCATGTAAGAATGAGCTGCAGGGGCACTGACACATATGTCAATCATAAGGTTCAGTTATTTTATATTAGGATTATAGATGGGCCTATATACACTAATAAAACCTACTTTTTCACACAATGTTTCTAAATTTTGATCATTGTTCTAAATAACAATAATGGGGAAACATGTAATTCTTCTAAGGGTATATTATTTCATTTTAAGACCTGGTAGTACATTATTATTTCTATATACATTATAATGTATAAAAAATGGAATACAAGATTAGATAATGTACATTTTTACACTTTAATATATGATGTTGATACTTTATTGGCTTTGAAAAATTAGAAAAATATGAAAAAAGTTTTAAAGGTGCCACTTTGCATGTTTCTTTTTTAACTTCATGCATTACCAAATTTTCTAGAGCCAAAGTAGAGATGCAACACTTCAGCTGAACATGAAGGTCAGTTAAACTGCTCTGCTGTTCACAAAGCAAATAAAAAACACCACCTTTCATCTCACTAATTTATGAACGGACATCCCTTTTTGCCGCAGAGTCATTTATCGTGGTGTTCTTTCATCATCTTGTCCCTTCTTTGCTTTTGTTTCCTGCTTTCTGTCCTCCTCTTGTCTCCCGCTGAGCAGGGACCCTTTTTACACAAAGGTCCTCCATCACCTCTTTACATTATTCAACTCTCATATTTAGGATGGACGCCTGGCTTTGTGTGAAATGTGCTTGGAATCCCTCACAGCTGAGCCGCTTCCTGCTGCTGTGTCAGTGCAGCCATAATGCAAAGTTGAAAAGTTCAGGACCTTCCTTATTGATGAAGCGAGCTCCTTTGTTGTGGGGCGTGATGGAAAGAGGCAAACATGGTTAGCGTGAATTGCAGAGTACCTCCGTCTTGCTGTGCTAATACCATTATGGTCTCTCAGTATGCCAAGCTTGGAAAGACTGACATTTTCTCTGTATACATTTGAAAGACAGAAAATGGCACCTAGGGAGAGAGCTGGCATTAGTGCAGTGACTTGGATAATAATGCTGTTCAGTGCATTGGATGTACTGTATGCTGTGTGCGTGGGCTCTTATGACTCAGATGGAAAGAATGATTCTTCCTCGTCCTCATAGGACAAAGTCAAGAAGAGAAGAAAGGACAAAAATCCCACAGTATGGTGCCAGTATCAACTGTAGCTACACAGCCAAATACCTAAAGGCCTCTAAATGCCTGTGTATGTAGCTGTGCATTGTAATGCAAATGCATTTCTCATTATGTGTGAAATATAAACTCACATGGCTAACTTCGACTCATTTTTCCCTCTTATAGATAAGAGATTGATGCTACTTCTCAAACAGCAGGGATCTGCTTTTAAAGTTTTGTTGTGTGTTGTGGAAACGCATGAAATTATGTTTTTGAGTGACACTATCTCATCTAGGATTTCCATAATGCAATTTCCAAGGGCAGTTGTCTTTGATCTAGAATCCCTATTCATATCCTGTCCTGTCTCGTCAAGCCCAGGTTGCTTCTCATTTTATTCTAAAGCTTGTCACGTTGATGCTGACCCAGAGCAGCTCATTTCATGTTCTCATGGAGCAATAAAGACCTACTGAGGAGCCCAGACCAGGTGGAAAATTGTTTATATCGGGATTGCTGCCTCTTCAACTTTCAAGCAAAACAGAAAAATATGAATGAAAATCTGTATTTGTGGCTAAAATGATAACGTTTGTCAGATCCTGTCTTTGTCTTTGGAAGCTCATCTAGCATTCATTTGTTTATTTAGCACCTAAAGTGATAGTTTAGATCTTTCAAAGTGGGTAAATTGTTTTGTTCTGACCTGATAATGCTAACTGCTAGTCTTTGCAAGGTGCCAAATTTATCACAGTATATGTTACTGGTGTTTTATGAAGCTTTTTATTGCTCTCAGTTTGGTGTTACATAGTTATTTACTGGCTCTAGCTGCAGCTAGATTGTCATTAGTATTCATCAGCTCCCGCAGTTGAAACCACGCCTAGCAAGCTGTAGCATAAGATGTAACAAACAGGAAGAGACTCGGTGCGCTGTTGCCATGCGCAGCAGGGAAGGAAATAGGAAGCCGTGCTCTCATAGGCTAGTTTGTTAGCCAATCTGAGTTCAGCTAATTTGCATAATAAATATTAATGAGTTGCAGCCGAAGCCAGCTGAATCTTCACGCAGATAGATTGAAAGGTCTGTTAATCAGTGTTTCTTAATGTTTTTTAGATATAAAATATTTCATATTACAGGTTAATACTTAAAGAGCAACTAACCCCCAAATCAACTTTTTTTTGCTGATAAACTGTCTAAACGGGTGTCTAGTAGTCTTAACTACATGTCCCAGGCATTATTTTGATATTTTAGTGCATATTTGTTAAAATCTTAACTTTAAGCCAAAAAACGTCTGTGTAGCTCCCTCCTAAGGCTAACCGTATGGGGCCTCGCTGGAGCTCGCGGCTCGAAGCGATACGGCTCAGGACCGCTAGCGTCCGCCACCGAACCCTCCTCCAGAACCTCCATCTCAGGGGAGGGAGGTGGAGAAAAATCTTCCACCTCAAAGGATCTCTCTGTTGCAAAACTTGACTCGCTATCGCTTGCCATTATGCACTTTAGCTGTCAGTGTCAGCGCCAAAGCCAACTGTCAATCACAGCCCAAACCCCGCCCACTAGCCCCCTCCCGCTCGTGCCCCTCAGTCCTCCCGGCACGCCCATTTCAGCGCCAGTTTTGAACTCTCACTGAGGCGGAAGTAAGTCTCTGGCAGGGGGGGTTAGTTGCTCTTTAAGGAATAACCACAAAATGCTAGTGCTAGGGTTTTTTAAAAATTATTTTTGTTTTTTTAATGTTGATTTGATGTAAAAGTTGGAAAAATATGAAACTAAGTTGTGAACTAAAAGTTATTGCAGATTACATAAAAATATGATGGGATAAAAATGGCTGAACAGATATATTGAGTTCTGAATGGCTAATGAATGTTGCTATCCACAGAGCTATTACGAATTCTAAAAATTATTATTTTTTACATATTTATAAGTCTGAAAATGTGACTAACTTTGTATTGTAGAATGAAGATATCAAACCTGATGATCCATCCAAGCCAAAACCCAAGCAGGGCTGGAAGGAGACTACCATTTACAGCCTTCAGAAAGGGGCTGGCCAGGCTCCAGTAACCAAAGTCATCACCAAAAGTGGAGAGGGCAGGCACCCCAAGCTCAGTACAACCTACTCCAGCCCAGACAAGAGCAAACTCCTCTCCAACCATCTGGAGCAGCTTCTTTCTGGGGCATCAGGCGCTCGGCAGGGCAGCTCAGGTGGTGAGGCTGCATGGCCTAAAGGGAAGCTTCACTACCTCAGCTACATGCAGCCGGCTCACAGCGAACATGCGGAGCCGCAGGCTGCCTTTGGCTCCAAAACTGCACAGCCCGATCTGAGCAGGCTGCTTTTCAAGACTGGCTCAAATCAAATCACGGCAAAAGAGCCTCTTAGTTCCATGGATGGTAAGATCAAATGTTTTCTGAAGATTTTTATGAAAATTTTACTCTCAATTTTTTTTCATTAATTGTTCCTTAATTTATGAAGTCAACAATTTAATTGATATTGATTTGGTCTGCCTGTGCAGACCAGTTCTTTCTGAACGCAGTGAACCAGCTGGGGAGGCACAGTGTTAACATGGAACTGCTGAAGGACAAAGACCTGGACCATTTGGCTGAAGTCATCACAGGAGCTCTGCAGGAGGTCGATGAGAAGCCAGGACCAGGAGCTGCTGACTCCAGGGGGAGGATGAAAGGTTACCAGGAACCACCAGCACCAAGGCTTCTAAATCAAGACAAGGACCTGAAATCACATAAAGAGCTGGATCTCAAAGAAACACTGAAAATGAAGCAGCAAGGTTGGTGTTTGTGCTGCTAGGGAATAAAAAAACATGCAACATTCCACTTTTATAATAGATACAAGGCTACGAGATATTGTGAGTTTCTAAATGCTTTAGCAAGGCTTTGCTCATGTAATACTCCCACTGAATTCTGCTGCATGTGTGTGAGGGTCTTTCATTTTGTTTCCTAACAGTTTTTCTTTGCTAAACTATAAAAAAGAACCTTGATTTTTACACTGTCTGCTCATATATGTTGTGTTTGTTTCCAGGCCAACAGATTGACGGATCTGACAAGGAGTCCATCGACAAGGTGAATTTACAATAACTCGCATTAAAAACAAATTGGTTTGTCAGGGAGGTTGCATCTCATTCATTTGATATTCTGCTTTATAGGTGGGATTTTTAAAGCTGCACATCATAACATTTACTTTTAGCTTATTGGAAAGAAAAATCTTGCAAATCTTTCAGAATCTTACAAATCTCTTTGACTAATGCATTTTTTAATTGTGTTTTTTATGGTTGCTGAAATAACAATCAGTCCTGCTTTTTTATGATAGGCATTGCAAAAATTATTTTAGAAATAGAAATTACAGAGAAAAATGTAATTATTTTTCTTAATAATTGTCCTTTGTTTCCAAACAGCATTCAGCCTTTTTTTCCAAGCTGCTGGACTACCTCAACATGGAGCCGTTTGGTGATGCGCCAGGAGTTAAGAGTGGGTCATCAGCTCCTCTCCAGAAATTAGTTGGACTAGAGAATGTCCACAGCAGGACGATGCAGGGCCAAGTTTCCATTCCCCATCTCTCTGAGGAGAAGGTTGTAACCGTCCCTGAAAAGGAAGGGTCCACCCTGCGGCTGACTGGTGGATCAAAGGGGCCAGATGCACTGGTGGACTCTCAGATTGAAAGGTGGATGCAGGCGGATCAGGCCCCAACGGGAAATCAGCAGCCAGAGGAACCAGAGAAGAAGAACATGAAAATCCAAACCCAGCTGGTCCACGTGGGAGTGAAGGAGTTTTCCAGCAGAGGGAAGGACAGACACTTCGGCTACATTATCACCAGCTCAGAGTGAGTGAGATCCCACGCTGATATCATCAAGTTTCATTATCTTAAATTATTTCCTACAAATTAATCTTTTATAATTATTTATCTACCGAATTGAGTTGTGTAATAATTATTAGACTGAATTAGAATTAATCTGATTATAAACCCCTCTATTTCTCTGCACAACATCCTGATAAGACTTTTGTTTTGAATAAGTCCAATAAAAATAAATGAGCTTAATTTGAATTTGTTCCACAGTAAACCAGCCTGAAAAAACAGGTTTGTGCTCACATGCTTAGACCAGTTAATATGCTGCATTTGGTTAGCATCATCTGGTTGCTACTTAACCTCGTCAGGGTTCAGAAAGCTTTTGGGACCCAGCCGATGCTCAGCCAGTCACATTTGTGCTGTTTTGGAATGATCTGCCCCCTATTGTTCCGCCATCACAGGATTACTTTAAGTTCTTTCGTTAACCTGTGTGTGTGTGAAGCACCAAATCTTGTAAAATGTTTTGTAAAAGATTAACAAAATAATGCTACCACATTAATGAGTAATGATGATTAATTTATCATCGTTTTGTAAAAGCAGCAGTCCAGTTTCTTCCTCTGAGACACAAATATTGAAACACAACTATTCAGGAAACAGCAAATAATTTGTGTTGCGTGCATGTTAGAAAAAGTGCAGGTTTTCGAGGATGAGAAGTCTTCTGCAGTATTTCATGGGTGTGTTTTTCTTTAAATTTATGAATTATATTTTATATAAATGAAGGAAAATGCGCCAGCACAGAGAGAGACGCTGGTTGCTTGGTGGTTAATAACGAAGGGCGTTGAGAATAAAATGAAGGCGTGGAACCCCAATTGGAACCTGCTAAAAACCCTTTTGTGAATTTATGCCACAATATTTTCCTAAAACGAGCATCTAGGCATTTTTTTTCTCTTCTTCTCTCATGTCTTTGACACCCTGTTTTCTTAATAGTGTTCGGTGCCATCTGTTGAATGGGAGGTTCATTGAATCCCACAGGTTGTACAGTCAGAACCATAAATTGAGCTTTAGTTTCTGTGAGAAAAATTAGATCAGACTTAGTTTTTTAACACAATGCTTCTGCATTTTGGCTGAGTTTTTGTTAAATTTACACAGACAAGATGTAAAATGACTTGTTTTGTTGTGAGGACCAGATGAGCTTCATGTCCAGTACATAAAGCAGTAGAGTTAAACAAACGTGGGCTTATTTTTCCCACTTATTCTACTCTTAAAATGGATTGTATATTACTCTGTCAGGACTCAGTGTATGAAACAGGTTGACATAAATGGCAGCAGTTCTCAGTCATGTAGTAATAAATATGTGTGAGCTGCATTTGCTGCATATTATCTGTGGCTGTATTTCAGACACATTAAAGCTCTCTGGGTCTAATGTACATCGGTCTCCTTGGTTACCTTTGTGGCCTTTAAAATCAAGTCATTTTAAAAGCAACCCCAGCATTAGTGCAAACCTTTCTCTCATTCTTAATGTTTTGATGTTCATAGCTACTTTTATATTATAGGTTTTTGCTTCTGACATACTAATGGACCTCTTTAGAGAACCTCAATATCAAGCATATGTCTGCTTACTTAAAACTCCCTGTAAAAGGCACCGCTTCTGTCAAAGCCACCTACACGTTCCCGTCTTTATGGAAAAGGATGCTGTGGGTTGAAATCTTTTGCGTGTGCTGTACCTGATTACAATAGCAGAGATGATAAATCCCTTTGCGAGAGCATTACTGTGCCTTAATGATGATACTTTTGTGTGGAAGGGTGGCCAAGTTTCTCTCCTCTCATATCTCTCGTTCAGCTCGGTGGAAGCAGAGATAAGTTTCTATCGACTGTGTCTTCGCCCTTTGGCGCGCTCTTAAATCCCTTTATGGTGTTATCAAGTGGAGTGTCAGCTGGTTGTCCTTCACCTGTTCAACACATGTAGTCTCAGTCAGATCTGATGGAAGTACAGCCGTCATCTTATTGCTGCACAGATTGGAACAGCAGATTAACACACATTTTATATAGAGATGTACAAGAAACGAGTCACCTTTTGAGTGAAATGTCTTCCCCACCCCGCTCGCCTGTTCTCCGCCCACTTAGCGGACACCTATAGTTGGCCTATAGAGGTGTCTCTGCATTTGCTGCAGACCTCATGATTGCACTGTTGTTATCTTCTACTTCTTCGCACCCTGCAGTAAGGCTACACAAGTCTGCTTATCCAACAGCTCCTGACATTGTGCTGGTGGCAGAAAGAAAGGGGTAAAGGAGGAGGAGGAGGAGTGGGGGGTACGATGTGTGTGTGTGTGTGGGGGGGGGGGTTAAGGTATGGATGCAGGAGAAAGAGACAGAAAAACCCAAGGGGGAAAAGTGCAAGCATCAACAATCAAGTCACTCCTGGAGCTCTCCAGTTGCTGGAATTACCGCAGAGGGATGCAGACGTGTGTGGAATAGCTTTGGTAAAGCTTCAAGTTCCAAAAGCCTTCAAAAATTGGAGGGAAAAAAACCCTTCCAGTCCCTCAAGGTGGAGTGAATCAGCCACCTTGTTCTGTTAGAAAATGCAGCCGTAAAAAAAACAGGCTTAACTAAAAAAATAATTCTGACTGACTTAAATATGTCCACATTTTTTGTTTTTAAACTCAACATGGTGCTTTGTGTCTGAAAACGGAGCACATGCACATTAAATGATGCTGCACTCAATACCCAGTCCTCCGTGAAATTGTTTTCCTGTTTATTTCCCACTTCTCTATTATAGAGAGGCAACAAAATTTCAAAAATGTCTCATCATGATCCATGACTTTTTGATGTGTGTCACTTTGTAGTCATTTGCCAGTGATTCTTAGTGATTCCAGGTTAAGCTGTCAGCTATAACGTGGCTTTCTTTTGCGAGGAAGACCTTCTCATTTCCTGTCTGTGACGCGCTGGCCTGCAGATTGCCTTTGTTTGGTCTATTTCTTTGGCGATTTACTCTCTGAGTGAGAAAGCAGCTGTGGACTGAGCTGAGATGAGGCATGGCTTTATCAGACCACCATTACACTTCACCTCCATTCCATTTGCACCTTATTATTCTCATCTCACCGTAAGGGCGTGTGCATGCGTGTGTTAGTGTGTTTGTGTACGTGGTCTTATCGCGCTTTAGCCCGAGTCCGCTGGCGTGCATGATAGAGAAAGTCAATGCAGAGGAGGAAGAGAGATGAGACAAGAATGGGGAAAGGAAGGAGCGTCCATATGATACAGCCATTACACCTCATGCAGGTTCCATTTGCACCTTATTGTTTGTTTCATTGCTGGAAAAAAGCAGGTGATTTACCAAACCTGGAGAGGCAGCTGATCCCTTTCCTCCTCGGCACACTTGCTTTGTGTGTTTATATGTGTCTGTCTGCAACGTGCAAATTTCCACAGCACATCCGTTCAGACAACCGTAGGTTTGCTTGTGTGCATTGAACCATTTGTGAAAATGAATTGTGGCAGTATCTTCAAAAAAAAAAAAAAGAAGAAAGAAGAAGAAGCATTTTAACAGCTGAATTTTTGTGCAAATCTTTTACACTTTTTTAGCCGTCATACCTGATTTTTAGCCACATTTTATGTGTCTCACTCAGGTCCCTCACCAATGACCGGGCCTCGGACCTGATGGAGAGACTGACCCAGAAACTGAACCTTCACACTGCAGATCTCACCCAGCTCTCGTAAGTACAGACGCTGTCACAAATTCCAGTCACAAGCTATACTCTGAATAAGGGATAGCTAGTTTTTTCATTTTTTCCTAAATTAGGGAAACAGGGTGAAAGTCATTCAGGATTGTTTGAATAAAAATGACGTGTCACAGTGAGAAACTGTCAGTGTTGTTGTTTTTTTGACCTTTAGGAGTGTTTGACTTCGTGTGGTGAAAGAAATCAGGCCTAATTACCTCTGGACACACACTGACGTCTCCACTGTATTCAAAACAGTTCTAATTTAAATGTTGCAAAAAAAAAAAAAACACTCAAGGCTTCAAACAGTTTTTATTTTGGAAGAAAAGAAAGAAAACTGTGGAAAACAGTCCAGCAGGAGGCGGTTAATATATTAATGAGCTGAACTGAACTGTCCTTGAACCTGGAATGACGTGATGCGTTTGTACTGTGATTCTTTTGTACGTTTGGTGTCAGACCATGTAGGAGGCAGAGGATGTGTGTTCGACTAAGATCTGACGAACCTTTTGAAATGCTCTTGAAGAAAAAGTGAAGTCTGGGTGGCTCAATAACACCCACAGCGTTTAAAAATATAAAACACCAGACAACTGCCGCTACTTTGCGACTGTAATGCAGAATATTCTGATTTGCATAACAGTAAGTGAGTAAAACTGAGCGACCTCAACATTATCAATTTAGCTGCCATTTTTAATTTTGATGATCCAGAACACCCGGATGTGTCGTCACGCTGGCGCTGATTTTAGCTAATTTTGTTTTTCCAGCTGTCATTTCACATCAGTCAGAATTAACTCCTGGTGATTAATGTCATTATCTTGGTGCTGATGAAAAGCCAGTGACATCATTGTGCGTTTTTACACTCACAGTGGTGAAAGGTGGCTTTTCTCATGTAAATGTGACAAAACGTACTTTTGCTAAGAAGTATAATTGAAGTCAAAGTGCTGCAGAATTGAAAATAACTTACATTCCAGCCTGACTGACTCGTTTCATAATGGTGTAAATGGATGTGTAGGTGTTGTTGGCAGCTCATTTAGAGGTATTTTGTGTAAAGAACAAGCTGAAAATGCAAAAAAATAAAGACTGAGGCTAAAAAAACATGTTTATACACAAGTGCAACATGATATTGTGTTTTAGAAAACTGTCTGTGGTGTGATACATTTTTTAGATTGCTGTTTTCTAAAAAAATCTAGCAGCATTGATCTATTTAATTTATCAATTCCTAAATTTGTCCTAGTATGGAGTTTTACATTTAGTCTTTCGAAACAGATTTGAGCAATTTTTGGTGTTTCTTCACTTTTAAGTAATACA
Organism: Pachypanchax playfairii; assembly: GCA_006937955.1. Lineage (NCBI taxonomy): Eukaryota > Metazoa > Chordata > Actinopteri > Cyprinodontiformes > Aplocheilidae > Pachypanchax > Pachypanchax playfairii. The sequence goes on along the minus strand of SSNP01000024.1, from coordinate 88,648 downwards.
CAAACATTGCTTTTAATTAAATGTATTTACTGGTAATTATTGAATTTTTATACTATATTATAGCATATTATATTTAGTGCTATTAAGTTTGTCGTGCAAAACAATTTTCATTTTACATTCTTTGCTTCATTCAAGCATTGAAGGGGTAAGGTGACGAGTAACGTAAAATCTGAAAAAATCATTATAATTTCATTATTATTCATGAAAATTAATGTTCACAAATATCAGATCATTCTGTGTTAAATTAATTTTAACACATTCTCAAATGCAGTTTTGTGTTAGTTGCATAATTTTATTTTTTTTACAACATTACCAGTATCCAGATCCAAATTTGTGGTGTGGGAGAACTGATGTTGGTCACGTCCTGCAAAGTTTGGCTGAAACGTTTATGGATTCAGAGTGTTCTTGGCCCCTATGTCATTCTCAACCACCCTGAAAAATTCATGCATATCTGTTAAAATGGAACCAGATAAATAGATAAACTAACAAATGCTACCAAAAACCTTTAATTGAAGAATTTGATTAGGAACATAGACTTTTTAGAGAAGAAAAAAACACAGGAAATTTGCAGCCAAAACAAATGAAGAGGCACCTAGTGGCTGGCTGCAGGATACGTTTTAAATCCTCCTCTTACCCACACGTAAAAAAATGTAACATTTTGCTGAGAAATAAAAATACACCTCAGATAAAAATGTCCAGGTTTTGTTGATTCGTATAGTTCTCAGATGTTCAGTTGTATTTGGATCATAAAGAACACCATTATTATGTGCTGGTGAGTGGGCGGGACTTTCAGCATTACATCTATAGCATTCAGACAAAATATGAAATAGCAGCATCTGCATATGTGTAACTTTAACACAATGAAAGTAGATGGAGACACACTGTCCCATCTTTATATACAGTCTATGACTAAAAATCTTTGTAATTGTTTTATTTTGCATGACAAAGCTACTTTTTCTGTGTATTATCAGCCAACTATTTACAGCTCCAAGCTTTTTAGATTCAAAAATATAAAATTATTAATAAATGATTCACCATCTTATACAGGAATCTGTTGTGGCTCAGAAAGGGTTAAAGACAGCGGTGCTTTAGCCAATCAGAGCACCTGCTAACAGCATGTTGTCAGGCTCAATTCAGTTAGAGGACATACAGTGAGACACTCGGGAACTGAAAAGATCAGTCAAATCTGAGAAATTCTAAAACACCAGAGACCAGGATTTAGACATATATCTGTGCAGTTGGTACAGATGTGCAATGCAGATGTGTTAATTCTTGGAATAATTCCTTCATGTGTAGTGTCTCAGGATAAACTAAAATATAGTCTATACTTTCAAAAGACACAGATTTTGGTGTATTCATTCAGATAGTAACTCGAAATTCTCATGTTAGTTATAATTAAAAAATGTACTTTATTGTCTTACATCAAAATTTCAAATGTATTTCTGCACATTGATTCAAACTGTGGTCAAACTAAATTCTTTCAATTAAAATTTTAATTAAATAATTGTTTATTAATGGCTATTTATGATGGACAAAATGGAAATAAATAAAAGGGACCATCCACAGTTAGTAAAACTCTGTCATATCAGAGGCTGGTACAAAGTCTGGCTCTTAAGGAGACTTTTTTTGGATGACCTCTGGTGTACACACTTTGTAGCACAGTATTTCTGTCAGTGCGTTTTGCTGCATTATGACATTGTATCAAAGTTTTCACGCCAGTCTGAAAGCCAGAGTCTTAAAAGAAGCTTTGGAAAAGCACCCACATCATGTTTGCACCTTATTTTTTTACTGTTCTGTTCAGAAAACAAACACGCCTTTTCTGTGATTTGTTTACCGTCAATCTTTTATTTCACTTTTACAAAGTAATGAAAGCACATTCATGTAAAAATAGCCGAGGCGAAGTACGTGACGCAAGCTCTTTGTGCCATTTTGCCGCGTGCGGCTTCACCAGGTGAGTGTTTGAAAGCTTCTGTCTGAATACATGTCGGCTGGGTCAGAACACACCGCCCCACTTTGTTTGGCGGCCTCTCATTTCCACCCGCTCTGATGAGCGATGGTAGCAGGAGACGAGAACAGACACTCAAAAATGAGAAGCAGGCAGAGTGGACTTTCAGACGGTCTGAGAGGAGAACGCTAAAGGTTGTTTTTTTTCTCATGCTGTTAAGACATTCAGAAGCTGAACACAATAATGTTGGAATTCATGATAATCAACACAAAACATTCCCTTAAAAATGGATGATGGAGGTGACGTGCGCTCCGATGAGATGATGTAAGTGTTTTACTCGTCTGCAACACTAGGGGGAGTGGGACGCACACTTACAAGTCTGTTCTAACATGAACTCACACGCTGTCCCTGAAACCAGTCTGCACACACTCATCATGTCCCACCAGCAGATCTAAAATGAAATCCAAACTTACACATCTGATAACTCAGTGTGAATTTCTTTAGATAACTGATCTATCTTAGCTTCCAACTATAGCAGAGTCTTTTCCATGAGTGTATTTAAATAGTAGTCGTGAGGCTTGGAAAGACAAAAAAACATGTCAGTTCAATTTGGGATGCATTGAGATCCGTGGCAGTGACGCTTTGGCCGGGGAGAGTTGAGGCAGGAGGGAAAGATTGTGGAAACATTGACATTTACCAGAGCAAACAGAGCTCAGGTGATGGTGCTAGAGAAGGGCATATTTTTTTCCCCTGAGTTGTGTGTGTGCGTGCACACACAGGTAGACGAGGATGTGTGTAATCATGTTCATAAATGCATTGTTGCATGGTTGGTTCCATCTGTCGAGCAGTATTGGCTCATATATTGCTCCTGGCTCGACGAGTGTCGCTGCGTCTGTAGCAGGCTGACTGATGGGAGAGTGGGTCGCAGCACTCTGGCATTCTGATGAATCTCCATCTCTGTCACACAGTCTGGCAGGAAGTACACTAAAAATGTATGTGCACTTTCCAGGACATAACACATCAGGTATGATGACATGCTGAAAGGTTTGGGTGGACTGAAGCTGCAGAAAAATGGGACAAGAATACACATCAGCTCTCCATCACAGTTACAAGATGGTGAACTATCAATAAATGATGAATAATTTCGATTTCTATTTTAGGTAGGATAATCTTTGGGTTCAGTCATGGGGAGTCACATGTGCAGTCTTTTGATTAAAAAATCTCAAATGCATTTTTTAAAAGAAATGCTTCTGTTCCTGTCCGTTCAAGCAGGAACCAGGTTCAAAACATGGACATGTCAAGATGAACCAAAATTCTCAGTCTGCTTCCATTATTGAAAAGTGAAGGCCTGATATTTGTATAATAGTTGCTGACATCTTGCATATTTTGGTCCAGAGTCTATACATTAGATATGTGAGGCTGAAAGTCACCAACTCGCCCGCACTAAGTGATGATGATTTTAAGCATCAAATAACTAATTATTAAATAAGCAGCTAAATGTATTAGGAAACTAGAAAAGCAGTTGTAGAGCGCAGACCTCCACCAAGCACCTCGGTTCCCTTTAGCAACTGGACTGACATTGATCTCATAATTAGTCCAGTAGTTATTCACAAAAATCACTTTTTGGGATATGGTGGTTCTCTTCTAGATCGAACTCCAGAACTTTTAAAGGTCCAAAATCTGAAGGTTCCCTATGTTTTTCTTTTCTGGGTCATAGTACCATAGTACCATGAATACCATGAACGATCCAAATCAGTCCTTGGTATCATGTAGAACCTGTAGAGAACTCACCCTGTATTTTTTTAACAAGCACCTGGACCATTTATTGTGAAGTTACATGCAGATATGTTAAAAACAGTTTCATCTAACAATGATGAAGAATCCTTAAAGAGGCCACAGGTGTTCTTACCTTCATAGCGGGTGTGAAAACAGGTCAACAACTTCTCTTTCAGTTTTAATCTCTCAAACTACGCAGGTGGCGATAAAACCCGAGTTTGAACGGCCTGTATCTGTTTCGTTACAACTCCTTTGCTCATTACTATTCATCAGCTCTCGCAGTTGAAACCACGCCTAGCATGCTGCTGGCTAAAAGCTGTAGCAAAAGACGTAGCAAACAGGAAGAGAGAACGTCTGCTGTTGCCATGCGCAGCGGTACAGGAAACAGTATACCTTGCTCTCATAGGCTAGTTTGTTAGCCAATCAGAGTCCAGCAAATTTAAATAATGAATATAAACGAGCTGCTGCCCAAAGCCTGACGGAAACAGCCGAATTTTAACGCAGATAGCCTGAGAGGTCTGTTAATCAGTGTTTCCTTACGTTTTTTAGATATAAAATGTTTCATATTACTGGTTAATATAGAAATAACTACAAAGTCCTGAAATTTGTATGAAATGGCCTCTTTAAAGGAAGAATTGGATTTTATGGAGGGGTGGGACTTAAAACATTTACTGGAAGCAGCCACTAGGGGCGCAGTTATTTTGGTCCACCTCCAACCTTTGCTGTAGTTCTAATATTTTGTATCCAGTTTATGGTTCGTAACTTCTCGTTGTGCTTTAGGCCAAGTAAATCATCAGTTATTTACTCTTTGCATTGTTCTCTTGCAGCTGTATGACATTTAAAACATCTTTGGTCAAACCATGAGTGACATTTCTTTTCTGTTACTTTTTACAGTAACATTTAAGGCATATTTTGCATATTGTGTTTACAATTAACCTTTTGAAAAAAATCCATCTACTGCCAAATTAGAAATCTAGTCCTGCTTTTACTCAACATCAAGTCATATTCATAAATTTCATTTTCAGTCTCTTTGGTAAAAGATAAATTAATTTAAAAAGTTTAAAATGTGAGCATCTGTGTTCATCTTGGTTTAGCTCTACTTAAAAACCATGATTAAACATTATTTACATGTTATGATATGGTTTAATCTGGATTATTATTCTGAGTTAGAGGAGTGAAATCTATACTAGTTAACAACTAGCTGTAGTTTTATAATTTTTGTAACACACCAGAGACAAATACACTCTTGTTTTACTTGGTAAACTTTAGGCAAATGAGCCTCTAAGCTTTTAATTTCCAAAAGCTGATTTGCATTTTCTACAGGTTGAATGTTTTACACCTCACTTGTTTCAGAAAAATTAACCATTTGAGACTTTACAAAATCCTCCAGATACCTGATAGCACGCCGAATGCTTAATTCTGGTGTTTTCAAATTCTGTTTCACTTCAAGGGCCAGTGCATCTGTCTTGTGCATTGATGATTTCTTGTTGTTTGTTTTTACACATTCTTTATTTTGAGCTTCAATATTTGAGTCATTATTTGTTTCAATTTTCCTTTTAACTAAAAGAAAATCCTCTCCTGTCATCTTTGTTGATGATATTTCCTTTGTGTCTTTGTAGATGATGAAATGTTTTTTATTATGTTGATTCTTTTTATGAAGAGCTACAATCAAGAATAATTTATTTGATTAGCCTTTTTTACTCAATAAAAGTAGTTTTATTTGGGATATAAATAGGTTTTGCTCGATAAAAGGAGGGTTATTTCGTTTCAACTTACTGGACTGTTATTTTTTCCCCTCTGACTGTAGTGGGGGAGTTCTAAGAGAGTGTGCTGGGGTTGTTAGATTTCATTTCATGACCAACCTCGGGGACCTTCTACATTTATTTTTCTCCAGGGAGAAAAGTCTGTTGTTGATTCCTGACCAGATAGAAGAAACTGGCTGAAACATAGGCTGGTTACAGTATGAGGGGACAAAAACCTTAAAAACTGCTCAGCCAATAAATGCTTTTTAATCTTTGGACAAATGAAAACTGAAAAACTCAAATTTCATCTTTTGTTTTACCATTCCCTTGTGCCTTATTTGTCAAACAATCTGACTCTGTCTGAAAATAACAAAATCCACCTGTTTTATAAATAAACATGGTGTATCTTGTTTGTAAAACCATGAAGAAATGTTGAAGCTATTTGAAATACATAGCTCTTGTTTTAATGCTTCAGCTAGCCTTATCTAGATTTGTTCAGCTCACCCTTGAATTAACAGTCGGTTTCACACTCATTCACTTTTTATATTGAAGGTATAACCAGTAAAAAGCTGTAATTTTGTCACTTTTATGGTAAAAATGTCAGACATGAGGTCAGTGAAATGTACATTCAAAACCAAACACAGTAATTATGATGTACTTATTTTATTTCTGATCATAGCCTGTTTATCTGAAGTTCAAAGTTCTTCTTCTCTCTGACTCTGGACACATAAAGCAGTTAATCTTCTGTCATTTTGTTTGTTTAGATACATTTAATGCTTATTAATGAGGTGCAAACTGTCCATTTTAGTTAGCTTTTTATTATCTTATTGCCATGAAGGCTCTCTAATTTAGTTTTATTTGTGTTCTATAGCTATACCTTATCCTGACATGCACCCAAAACATCTAACTGTATGTTTACAGAATAAACGTGATGAGTATGTTTCTTTGTTTAATAAGAGGAGTTTGATAGTGGATTTCTAATCACCAGCCCCCTGTGACCCTGAGGGACCCTGATGCAGGAACTAGCTGGTATAAAAATGGATGGATAGATGTTTTTTCTTTGGCCATTTTTACTTTCCCTCAGCTTCAGCTTGTTGATCAGCTCATCACACAGCTGTTCCCAGTAAGTTTCAGTCACCCCTCCCTGGATAAATACTCCAATTCAGTGATGTCCAATCGGATCCCATGAGGTCCACCATCCTGCAAATTTCAAATGTTTCTCTACACCAACAAACCTGATTTGAGTAAATGGATGATTAACAGATCTCTTCAGAACCTGAGGACATGTCAAACAGGTTATCCCGTCAGGTGTGCTGCAGCACTAAAACATCTATGATAATGGTCCTTGAGGACCAGGACTAGAAACCCGAGCCTGTTACCTTCCCTGTAAATCAGCTCTGTTTCCTCCTTCCTTTAGTTTCCTTGGGCTCAAATGATTTTATTCCTTCATTCCTATTTCATTCATTGTTTCTTTAAAATGTCTTTTTTTACTCATAAGCTCTTTTGTTTTAAAAAGTTTGACTGTTTCTGTGATGGGTTCCTTGAAAGCCATAACTTATGACGCTTGTTTTTTGTTTTAAAGTGTAATTTATCAGTCTTGCTTATAAATAATGACTATTCCTTGAACTATTTGCTGTTTTGCCAGTCCTGATCAAATCAGTTTGAACCTCTTTTCAATTACAGTAACAATTACTCTGCTCTGGTTCTACTGTACATTTTATTGCACTTTAGGAACGATTAGGGCTGGAGTTTCATCCTATTACATTACAGATAATTAAAATATGTGCAGTGGGAACAGGTTATAAAATACTTTCTCACACGCATGTATTTATGTGGATTCTCCTTTGCTGGTTCTCTGCAGTGTCCTGGGTCCTGCACTGACGTTCAGAGTCGGCCCAAACCCGAGGAACGTGACCACAGCGGATCTGGTTCAAGTTGCAGGTAAGAAGATTTGCACAAAGATCCACTTTAAACCTTCATTCTGAGTTATCTCTGTTTTAGAAGTCAGATCGTTCAGTCACACATTACACCTGCAGTTTGTTTGGTTTGTTACATCTAACAAGGTGACAGGTGGAGGCAGGTTGGTGCTGACCAATCAGAGTTTATTTTTCTTCATTTGATTCTTTGTTTGATGTGGACGGATGGAGAGCCGTCACCATCTGACATGAGATTGTAAGAATGCACTGCCTTTGTTCCCTTGTCTATTGTTTTCACTTCGGTCCTCCTGATATGTGTGTGTGTATGTGTGTGTGTTAGTGTGCTCTTGGTTTGGTCGGAAATGACTTTGAGGACAATAGCGATACTTCAATATCATCCAATATCACCTTTGTGGGATCAAAATGATGTTGTTGTTGTTGAAACGTCTAGCAGCTCCAGTTTCTTTGTGCACAGCGACATATTTGAACACCAGCTTGTTTCCTATTAGTGAAGTCCTGGACAGTCTCTCACCATCTTACCGTTTCAGTGTTTGTGTAACAAATCAATCAAATGAATATATACATTATCAGTATAACTGGTCATTTTTCCTGTCCTGTTCCTTCTCTCCTCTCCTTTTTGTTCCTGCTCACTCATGTGTCTGACTTTGATGAGGTTTCGTGTGGTGAGAGCTAATGACCAGCATAAGCAGGGCTGAAATGTCAGACAAAATGTTATGTCAACATGATCATGAGTCTGACCCATGTGGATGAATTATGAATACGACCTACCTGAATAACAATTTGTAAAAGCAAAGAGAAAGGACTCGACACAGCGCTTCGCCTTGGGATGACAATTATAAAGCTGGATCTCCTTCCTGCTGAAGGTAATTGTGATGCTGTTACAGTGTCATGGATCCCCAAGATCCTGCAAAGACCTCCATGTTCTGGTTGTTTATTACTGTCATCATCGAGTGTTAAAAAAGCCCAAAATAATGTGAGACGCAGCTATAAAATGTTGAAAAAAGGCACCCAGAGGGAGTAGAGAGGATGTATCTTCTGTTTTTGGAGATTTGTGTGTTCAAGCACTCAGCTGACAGATGTAAGATGAGGAGTCCTGCCCTGCAGCACCCTGTACTCCACCAGTAGTGTGACGTGGCCTAGACTTCCCACCCTCCTGAAGTGATTTCATTTGTAGCCTTTTTCCAGAAGCATTAATGACATTGAGTTCAATGCGATATGGCAAAAGCGTGATGATTTCCAAGCCGTCACCAGGGTGCAGAGGAACAGCATGGTTTTAGTGCAGTCTCAAATCAAAGTGACACCCACATACAGTGACCACCTGGGTAATCCTGGCTGACCTTTGCCTTATGTGTGACTGTGTGTGACTGTGCATAAATGGCGTGGCCTCTTAATGAACTCATCGAAACCCCCTGCTGCATTTTGCACTCGGTCTGCTGCGGACCGAGAGCTCCGACATGAAGCTCTTTGGCAGTCAAATAAACTGGAAAAAAAAAAAATTAAAAATGGTGCTGAAAGTTTTGCTAAATAAGACCAATTAACTATAAAAGCATTTACACAATAATCAGCCATTTAGCTTTTGTGTGGGAGTGTTCCACAATTATCTAAGTGTACTTGAATCATATTTCAGACATTTATATTAATTAAAGCCTGTGTATAATAAGAAGGCTTTTTCAACTGTCTGTTCTCATACTGTATCCACAAAACAGAAGTAATTTGCTTTTCAATCAGATGTTTTCGTTAGATTGTGCAAAAATCCTTAGCCATTTTGGTCGACTATTCTCTAGAGTTTCTGGAATTCCTTGTTGAACTGTGGCTGTTTTTCTATTATAATTTTTTTTCAGTTTTTGTACAGAAACATTTTGAGAGGAAGGGTTTATTACTTTGCCAAGTCACTTAGCTTTAACCTTTTAAATCCTTTAGATGTAAAAAGATCTGTTTGTGTCGACTAACATGAGAAAACTTTTCAGTTAGCAGTTTGTCACAGTGACACAGTTTCTTCCCATTTCCCAGTGAAACATATGTAAAAAATACTAATAAACAAAGTTGGTACACAAATCAAATATTATTACCATCAAGATGCTTGACCACTTTCCTCACATCTTAAAGGTCCTGTATCATGCAAAATCCACTTTTTGGAGCTTTTAACTACATTGTGATTTTATTTCGTAATATAGAAAACACAGAGTGGTTTTTGGCTTAATACATGCATTTCTTAGTAATCCTCCTGCATCCTGCGCTCTGAGCCGCTGCTCCACTCTCTCCTGGAAAACAACTGACTGTAACATAGTGATGTAACAATGTTACACCAGGAAGTGTCTGGCGTGTCCACGCTGCCCCTGCAGATTAAATACACATCCCCCGAGCTGTGAGAGTCCGAAGCAAGACACTAATTACCACAGTTTGTTGTATTTTACTTTCTAAAAATGTCTCGGTGAAAAAATGCATTTACTGTAGCTATGAGAGTTACAGGAATTTATTCACCATTTTATTCAGGCATCTCAAGGGGCAGCACTCACAAGGAGGGGGTAAACCGAGCATTTTACTTCCTGGTTGAAGAATAACTTGAGAATATAGAATGAGTTATATTTCAGAACAAATGAAGACTATATAACACCAAAGATAAGATTTTATCATATATGTGACTATCGATGTTGAAAGCTGTAAAATAGCAGGATACAGAACCTTTAAGCAAACACTACACAATATGCTGTCATGAAAAAAAAAAGCTGAAAGAGTCCAAAGAAAAACTTTTAAAAATCTGAAGAATTGTTGATCATTTTATAAGATTCTAAGTCTGGATCTTTGAAAGGAACCATGTTTTTTAAACTAAAGGATGGTTGAAAACCACTGTGCCATCCTGAAGCTATTCAAACTGCAGCCGATCATTTCCTCTAATAACCAAAAGATGATTTCTTTACACTTCTGTGTATATTTTGAATTTAAAGAAAGAAAACTCTCTTATTTGAGAAGCTAGAATTCAGACTGCATTAGTGCTCCATTATCACAGTTGGAGCCTTTAAATCTTCCTGCTGACAAACTAATGATTCAGTCAGAACGTAGGATAGTGAATATGTCCTGTAAAGATTGCAGCTTGTAATTATTATATTTGAATTTCTGATTAATTTTGTTAATCAATGTTTGTAGAAAGTTCAAAGAACAATAAGTAAAACCTTCTTTATATTTAGAGGTCTTATTTTTGAATGTCTTGAAAGTCACTGATATTATTGGAATAGCACATCAAATTTTTATGCTTTCTTGATGAAATAATTGATTTTCTCCTTATTAGGGTACATTTACTGTTAAGACTCCATCTTGAAAGAATTGCACTTATTTTATACATTTTTTCCATAATTTTTGTCTTTAAAAGTACCTAAAAATGAAATATTTGTCTCAATATATGGAAATTATTATATATTAAACCATGATTGAACTCTGCAATGTGTTTAAACTAGATTAATGCAGCTCTGCTACATGCTGCTGTCCATCTATCTGCCCATCAGCTCTATTTGATGCGTTCAATGCCCCGTTGAAAAGAATAGACAAAGAGACTCGAATGAAAGGCATGGACAGTATAGAGGAGATTTGATAACTCATTGAAAAGCATCTTTTAGGCAGCAGGTTCTTTTGCGGCTGTGCGGTGAAAGGCCTGCTGGGAGGTCTGACTGTATTAGTGGAGGTAGAGGCTCTTGTGTGCTGCTCAACTGGAAAACTGCAGGACAAAGACGGGCACTGGCTAATCCCTGCTCGGCTGCAAAACAAAAGAGAAAGCTGCTGCTTTATCGAAACTACAACGCATTCTGCGTGTCCGTGTTTGTGTGTGGATTTGTGTGTGTGGATTTGTGCAACTTTTTTTTTCCTTGCAGCTGTGTTCATACTGTGCCCAGAAAATGATTTATTCAATATTTGATGAAGTGGCAGCCAAGCTGTTAAAACTAATGCTGGAATGTGCTGTTTGGAACTTTTTCTTGCTTCCTCCCAGTGATTTCTAAACATGTAAATCACCTTCAGTCAAAGCGGATAATAGATCTGCCAGAACTGCTTTTGCTCACTGTGAAGTGACGTTTTGTAGCTGATGATGGATTTGATCCACTTACACGTTTGTGCTTTTCACAGCGAGTAGGTGGATTTAGATGTAGGAAGAGTGTTCTGGCTTCGTAAAGTGTTATTGTATAATTATGTCCTGGCGTAATTTTTTTAAATGGTGTTATGTATGTGTTTTGCGGTTGTAATTATAAGTAATGAATTTGAGTGTTTGGTGTAAAAAATTAGGGCTTGATGAGTTGGCGACTTGTCTACCCACTGGGATCAGGATGTCGAGGCCAAAATCCAGCGTATGTGTGTGTGTGTGTGTGTGTGAGAGGGGAGATATATGCCTGTGTGTTAACAGCGGCTGTTAGGTGGTGGGTGGGGAGCATAAGCGAGGACACTCCTATTGTCTTGGTTGTCACGGCTGGGCGACCCCAGAGCCCTTTAGAGGCCTCAAAGGCCCCAGAGGCCAGGCTGTACCAATGAGCCGGCAGGCCCCCAGGCCGTGAGAACCCCGGCCCTGGTCAATGAGCGCTGGGATCACAAGGACCCTGGGAGCAACTTGCTGGGCCATCTGGAAAAGACAGCAGAGACCCTGACACATGGCTGTCACCCAGAGGGAGACACGCAGGGATATGGATGTTGACATCATCAACCTCAGTGTTTCCTCCTCTGCTTCTGCTTTTTGTCTTATGCACACTGTAAATAAAAACAAGTAAATCAACTCTGAAGTAATTTAAGAGAGATCAGCCCTCTTTTTTATGTGTCAGAATTTTTGCACACAAAAAAAGTTTTATTTGAAATACCTTAAACTGGGGCTGCACAGTTGGTAGCCTTGCAGCAAGAAGGTCTTGGGTTCGAATCTGGGCTGGGGCCTTTCTTCATGCATGCATGGTTTTTTTCCAGGGACTCCGGTTTCCTCCCACAGTCCAAAAAACATGCAAGAAGTTAATTTGCAACTCTAAATTGTCCCTGAGTGTGAATGGTTGTTTCTGTGTGGCTCTGTGACGGACTGGCGACCTGTTCAGGGTCTCCATCGCGTCCCACCCAAAGACTGCTGGAGATTGGCACCAGATAGAGATAGGCACCCCACGACCCTGAACAAGAAAGTTGGAACATCCTAAATGTAACTGAGTGGAAAAACTGGCGAAAGTGAAAATAAAAATCAAGAAATCAATGTCAGTTCTGGGATTGGCCCCTTTCTGATGAGCTGCTTGACTTTTTCATGAGAAAATCTCCCTGATTCTCCAAACTACTATCATTTAGACTTCCTTCTACTGCAGATACGATTCTGCCTGATGGTAACTACTTCACTGAAGCACTCGTTCAAAAAATAGAAATAAAAAAAGAAGAACTTATGATCTATCCAGTCAGCTTTGACAGTATTTATCCAAAATTCTCTCTACTTAAGCTTTATTTTGAAAGTTTGCTCATTTAGACCTTGTACATTATCAGCAGCACTATGGGGCTATGGTATTATGATGTCAGTCGTTTGATGTGTGAAACTCCTGCAACTGGTTATTTTCTTCTCTGTTTTATATACCTACTGTTTTCTTTAGGTGTCTTCAGTCTGATCAGTGTCAGCGAACACTGTTTGCAATGTCAACCCTACACTGACTGCACAAATAGTGTATTATAATAAGATGAGGGATTATTTCTAGAGAAATCTTATTAGGCTGGGCCAGTTAATGAGTTACTACATCCTGCGATTTATCAAAATTCTATCAAATCAAGTCTTTAGAGAAGTTTTATTAAAAACACAGTGCTACATGTACACACTCATGAGGAGTTAAAGCTATCAGTTTTATTTCCTGCATCACTCCATCACTCTGTTTTCTTTCCTTTTTGCAAAGTCTTCACATGATCTGAGTCACATGCTTTCCAAATGCAAACGGATTCTAAAGAGGAAACGCAGTAGCTGTGACTTTTGCACGACGGTGCTAGCTACCATTTGAGCGGTGAGTCGGTAGTCTTTTCCAGCTGAGCAGATTAGCATAGATCTCCCACGCAGACAGAGTTGACCTTCACTCTGGCAAACACTTGTCAAAATGCCAGCGATAATTACCTGCTCTCTTTGCAAACACCACTATGGTTTTTATCCACCTGCATCTCAGCCATGGAGGAAGAATCTGTAGCTGCCTGTCATGTATGATATATAATGCTCTTGACGGGGATGTAATCTATAGGGATTCCTATGTGACACAACTATGTCTCTGCTTGATATTAGAATGTTTACCATTCAGAAGTCAGCAAGCCGCCAGAGGCTAAAGAAATAAGTGTGAATTAAATTTTCTGAATGTTACCACCGCTTTCGGTACGCTCGTGTCCAGACACATATAGCTGAAACGAAATTAGTTTTGTCAGCATGGGTTTGCGCTATCGAGACTCATGTCATGAAAACACATTTTCTTTTCTGTTTTTTTCCCCCCTCAACAGAGCGCAGTTGTGTTTGTGTTGGATGTCTGATTGTGTGGATGTGCTTTAACATCCGTATCAATGATCGCAGAGGTCAGAAAACAACAGGATTCCTTTCTCCCCATCTTCCTCCCATCCCTGGGCACTCTCCGCTCTCCTCCTCATCGCTGGCTGCCCTCTCTGGTTGAGTGCTTGAATGTGCTCAGTTCGGTGATCAAAGTCTTCCTCGGTCTCTTCTCCTCCATTGCCCTCGGCTGTGTGAGTGAGAGTGTGTGGAAAAAAAAAACTCTGTATGTGTGTGTGTGACTTGGCTACCAGCAAAGTTCTCAGTCGTCTAAACCGTCACTCTCGCTGTATTTTTTCAGTCTCAGTGGTACTTTTCCAGGCTTCCGTGAATCCGCTGGAAGGCAAATTCACCCGCATATACATGCTTACTGTACACACATGAATATATAAACCTTCAGTGACGCTCATTCGATATGACACATCTCCCTTTCCTGTCTTATGCATTGTTGATTGCAGAAATCGTTGCTCTCGGTTACCGTAGGTAATTTATTCACTGCACACATGCTCGCATCTGTCTGCATACATGTGTGTGTGTGTTTGCTGCAGGGCGCCAGATAACCAGAGTTTGTATGAGTCACAGTAAACTGTTAAATATCGTGCAGAAACTCTGGCTCTAACACTGCGTTAAGCATCGTTTTAATTCCAAGGTCACATTTGTTTTGTTACTTCTCCTGCATCCTCCAGAGCCTCCAGGAGTCGAAAATATCTCACTTTGTCAAAGACAGCTATTAAAATGCTCCAGTAGGGCACTGTCACGTCTGAAAATTGGTCCTAAACATCTTGTTTTTATCCTCATCTCTGACCCAGAGAGCCAGGTTTCATCAACACACTGAAAGATGATCGTAATGATAAGCTGAAGATGTTCCTCTTCATCCTGTTTGTTGTTTCCAGTTCTCATCATTCTTCTGTGCTCTGGTATTTTCCGTGCAGCTTGTAGTGCAGGGTAAAGGCCATGTATTTACTGTGTCAATGCTGCTGTTGCAAGGCAGCTAAAAACAGTAACAGGTGCCTGTCAACAGTCAGCCTGATCTCCAGTGCATTAAAGGATCTCTGCTATAGATGAGGATTAGTGTCGCCCAGCATTGTTTATTTGTTAATTCCTTCTCCAAGGTATTTGTGGAAAACCGGCATGAATAATTGAAAGTGATTTCTAGTGGACAGAACAGAGCTATCAGCGAATTGTGGGAGATTAATGAACAAAAGGGAGGGGTACCTTGCTCGAAAACCTACAGAGACTCTGAGTTTGTAAAATTGAATATGAATCGTTTCAGAGGTGGATGAAACAGGAAACAAACGGATCAGAAAGGAATATGGCAGCAGGTTTAAATATAAAAATGTGTCAAAGCATGACGCAGAGGCATTAAGGTGCTTTCACAATCAGCAATTAGCATTTTTAAACTGATTCAATATATTGTCCTGATTGTGTTTGAATAAATATGCAGATTTCTTACAAGGAAACGTGTCTAAACTCATAATTTAAGATCTGAAGTAATGCCTCACTGGTGGAACTGCACTTGTTTTCAAGAATTTTCACTTTTACGTGTAAAAATTATTTTTACATGATGATGTATTTATACAAGGACACTTAACTTTAATAAAGAAGGATGCATCTAATCTTCATTTTGTTATGTAATGCCCCATTCTGAGTAAACAGTAGGTGACAGTGGAAAGGAAGGACTTCCCTTTAACAGGTAGAACCAGAACCAGGATGGGTTGTCATCTGATTGTTGAGGATTGAGTGAGTATGTTGCATATCATCCTTCTTCACAACCAACAGGCTGCACTGGTTTCACTGTTCCCCTCAGATGCATTGACCTCCGTCGTTCTTGTGCTGCCACAGTTAGTACTTTGTCTTTCAGACCAGTTTTTCCCATATAGGACTGTAAAAGCTACGCAGGGACTTATCTTTCCATGGTAGTTCCTTGTCTTCCCCTTTTTTCACACCAGCTTTCTGTTGCCTGAGGCATTCTCTTAGCACTTCATGGCTGGAGGCCATCTTCCTGTTGTATCCCTGGATCTTCTGAATCCAGGACAGTGGCTCTGACATTTACTAGACCCCTGCCTCAATCCTGTTTCGTAGCATTATCTCCATTCGCTGACCTTGTGGTGAACTCTTCTATCCATCGTAAGGAATTTCTTGTCTTTATTTTTGTCACTTCTGTCTTCTTTAGTTAAGATTTTACACCAGCAGGACATCTGATAACACACAGGGCAGACTTTGCTCTTCTTAACTCTTTAGAACCCGTCTATCTGTAAAGTCTTGGACATGTGATGATGCCTGAAAATGGAACTCTGAAGCAGATTTATTTGTCCAGGTGACATAGTCTTATGTTACTGTATATCCAAGTGAGTTAGGATATTATGTACTGAGCTGCTGTTTGAGATTTCTGACAGTACAGTCTATTGCTTTTATATTTCAGTCCAATTTTCTCTGTGTGCAATTCAGATTCAAATATACTTTAATAATCTCTGAAGGGAAATTAGATGTTGTAGTAAGTCTGTTTTTCTTTTTTCCTACAGGGTTCTAGCTGTGGACAGGGAGGATCTCGTGTAGCGTCTGTGGTGAAGTAGAGGAGATCCTTTCTGCCCTTAGCTGGAACCCTCTACACACATCACAACTGATGAACCTGTCAGATGGTTTATATTTAAAGAGGCCCTGCCATTAAAAATGTTTTTTCTGAGGTTGCTATTGAATATTTTAGCTCCACAGGTGTTCTTACCTTCATAGTGGGTGTGAAAACAGGTCAACAACTTCTCTTTCAGTTTTTATCCCTCAAACTACGCAGGTGGTGATAAAACCTGAGTCCGAACGGTCTGTATCAGTTTTGTCACAACTCCTTTGTTCGTTAGTATTCATCAGCTCCCTCAGTTGAAACCACAC
The DNA here is from genome assembly GCA_006937955.1 of Pachypanchax playfairii. NCBI lineage: Eukaryota > Metazoa > Chordata > Actinopteri > Cyprinodontiformes > Aplocheilidae > Pachypanchax > Pachypanchax playfairii. The sequence goes on along the minus strand of SSNP01000024.1, from coordinate 71,860 downwards.
CTAGCATGCTGCTGGCTAAAAGCTGTAGCATGAGACATATCAAACCGGAAGAGACTCGGTGCGCTGTTGCCATGCGCAGCGGGGCAGGAAACAGTATACCTTGTTCTTATAGGCTAGTTTGTTAGCCAATCTAAGTCCAGCAAATTCGAATAATTAATGTTAATGAGTTGCAGCCCGAATCCTGATGAAGCCAGCCGAATCTTAACGCAGATAGATTGAAAGGTCTGTTAATTAGTGTTTCCTAACGTTTTTTAGATATAAAATGTTTCATGTTGCAGGTTAATACTTAAAAAATACCACAAAGTCATGACATTTGCTTGAAATGGCCTCTTCGAATAAAATTGCTCCTCTTTGCAGACACATTTTTATGCAACACCAACTTCTGTAATGAATTTATATTCTATTTTATATCTGACCATCGGATTTGCCATAATTTGATTTCCAGCAGCAGCGCCGGCAACAAAACATTACTCACACATGGTGGAAAAGTTAATTACAAAGTGGTAAAATTGGTTCACAAAACATGGAGCCATTTTCACTCATTTTGCAACAAATTTTGGCACAAAGTTTTAAAGCTATTAGAAAAGACTAAAAGAAAAGAGTCTGCAGCACCAGCAGTCCCTCAGTGTCTCTTTGCTTCATCTTGACCCTTCCAGCCCTCATCTCGGTACTCCCCTGTCCCTTCATCTTCCTTAGTGGATGCTACTCAGACAAAGAGACTATGTGCTGATGGCTCTCATGTCAAGAACAGCAGGTACTCATTCAGGGCGTTTTGTTGTGTGCTCAGTGGTTTGTATACTCGATAGGTGCTACTTTATGAAGCAGCAGATACAAACTGCTATGTAAATTAGATACTTCCTGTTTCCTGCTATGAACTAAAGTTCAAAAACAAGAAAACAAATGATTTTAAGCTATAGTTACAGCTATATAGTTATAGCTATGTGGCTATAGCTGAACGTGCTATAGTTAAATTAACTTTCTCAACTTAATTTAGCATCTACCTGAAAGCTTAAACACAAGTGATTTTTTTCAGAATTGGAAATAAATTCAGTCGGATCTTGGTCGGATCAAAATTTCTTTGCGATCGTACAGGTGGGTTATCCCAATAGTCGATCCGATCGCCACACATGTAAACATGTCTGTTCCGTTCTGCGTTGACGTATCTTACGTTGGCGTTTACAGACACTGGATGAAAACATGGTGGCGTGAAACAAAACTAGTACGTTTTAGACACAAATGCACTGCTGGAGGTTTAGATGTAAAAATGTTTTTCAGAAAAAATAAAAACACGCTTAGAAGAAGATGCTACTTCTCCATTTTAAATGAACGCAGTGATGTTTGTTTTTAACACAAGTTTGCTGCTTCTTCTTCTGTATCCGGTGTTTCGGATCGTTCTGCGCATGTCAAAATGAACTAACCCGATCAAACGTGTGGTGCATGGGAACGCTTGTCATGATCGGAAAGATGTTTTCAGGGTCCGTGTACACGGTCAAGTTCTAATCCGAACAATAACCAGATTGAAGACATGTTGCGCATGTAAACGCGGCTAATGATGAGTAAAACTTACAGAAAACTCAAGAGTGGGTCATCTGTAAAAGCAAATTGCTCCATATGCACCGGTTCAGTATATAGAAATAAAATCAAGCTTGTTTTTGTTGGACGTGGTCTTAATGGACTCATAAAACCATACCAGTGTATTAAAGAGGCAGCTGATGACACTTAAAGTGCTTGAAACAACAAAGACTCGGTATAAATCAAAGAGAGATGACCGTACATCCACACAACCTTTCCAGGTGTGTATCTCTCTTGTATTTTTCTCCAACATATCCCCGTCTAAGCTCATGTGTTTGTGTGTTTCTTCTTCTAATGGTACAGCCATGCTAAATTGGCTCCTGAATGCAGTGTGTGCTCTTGCCTGTGGTTTTTTGCGAGCTACAAGTGTGGAGAAACAAAGCGAGGCAGGAAGCTTCAAAGCAGGTGGCTGACATTTTGGGCTTTCAATCTTCAAAGCACTATTTGCTTTTGTAGTTTCACTTTGACTGTAATTTTTATATATACATATATATAATGTATAACATCATAATTATACAATGAGCTGTTTGTTTTTTTTTAACAAATTTCTTCTGTTACTTTGCGTAATTTATTAATTTAGCATATATACCAGTACATTACAGTCTTGCTTCTTATTGGCAGCTATTGATCACCAACCAAATGATCCACCCTCTCCCCCTTATTTTCATTCACCTCTCTTCTTCTCTTCTACTCCTTCTCATCCAAGTGCCTCTCTATAATTCATGTCCAGGTGCAGCACCAGCTTTCTTTATTAAGAAGGAGAGGGGGGTTGAAAGGAGGAAAAAACCCAGATGTTCAGTTTTCACTTCCTTTCTGCAGCTCTCTATCCATGTTTGTGTGTGAGCTCATCTCCTTTACCTTGTAATGCAGATTGTGGTGTCCCTGCACTTAACAATAAGCAGTAATTAAAGCGAGTCACGGCCATGACTAACTGCTGGATGTCGCTTCATGTGGATCTGGATGTCATAGTTTGCACTTGGTGTAACTAAAGAACCTTTTTTTATGTGAATGTTGGTTAACGGATTTCTTAGTCCTCACAATGGTCATGAGAATTATACAAATACACAGTGCAGCTGTATTTACATGCAGCTTCCGTTCAGCTTGTCATACAAAACACATGAACTCCCCCGCTGACTGTAGGAGTGACTAAACTCTGCACGTTTATACTTCATACTAGAGCTTTCAGCTTGTTCTTGGACTATGTAGAATTCACATTGGGCTATGGTTGAAAAAGTTAACTGTTTTTTTACACACATGATTAGCATGTAGAATCAGCACACGCAATTAAAATTAAAATTCCATAGAGATTGTTTTTGTGACAATTGATATTTTTGGCCTTAACGTTGACAAATGTTTATATTAACCCCTTCAAAGAGTGTGCTGGTGCATATTCAGACAATGAATTTCAGTGAAAATGAAATGACCTCCAGCATGAGGTTGTTTTCACCAGGGTTTGTTTGACTTTTGGCAAAATAACTCAAAAAGTTCTGGATGGATTTTGATGAAATTTTTAGGAGAGGTAAGATATGGACCAAAGAAGAAGTGAGTAGATATTAGGGGTGATTTGGATCACAGTCTGGATCCAGGACTGTTTTTAAGGATTCTTCATCATTGAGGTGTTTGGCAGAGGTTTGCAGTTTCTGAATTATTTTCTAGTTTTAATATAAAATGCAAAAACACCACAATGAATATTACTTATGATGATTTTTAAAAGATCTAATCCACGGTGGCACTATCACTGTTTGACACATTTATAAAATAAGTCAAGAAGCTTAATGCTGATGTATTAGGCCCTTTTTACCAGCACTCTTTGAATAAAGTCCTTTAGAGGTCTGAACTTACCTGATCAACCAGGCCCTCACGTCTTTGACAGATTACTTTACAAAGACGTGAGGGCCTGGAGCTGAACCGCTGTCTCTCAATTTTTGAAGGCGGGCTTAGCCAGTTGAGAGAGAACCAATCACAGAAACCCGGAAGTGACGCAACATATGTGACGCTAAAGCGGATACACACGAGGCGGAACGAAAACAAAAGGTTTAGCGAGCGGAGCCGTAATGGTAGCTAGCCATGGTTAATGGAGGAGAAAAGACGAATATTAATGACAGTTGTCGCTTTTGTGTCAAAAACTTGTGAATACGAGGTGTCATTGCACACTCAGTTCACCTCCCCAAGCAAACACTGTGCAAACACAGAAGTAAACACTTCATCCACAGCCGAGTCCGCCATGTTGAATGTTGTGCTCTGGGTGGAAAACACTAGTTCCGTGTTTTCAGGATGACGCACAAGAAAGGTGATATATAATTGGTCCGTCATAAAATTTGACACAGAAATGATCGGGTGTGGCTCCGGTGTCAGACCCTTCTGCATTTGAACATAATGCAGGAGGATCTGATTGGTCAGGCTAGATCTGAACCACATACAGCCATTTCTCCATCACACCTTGGGTCTAGATGTGGCCCATCTCTCAGACTTCAGCAGGGTACACCTACTTGCTAAAAGATCAGCAGCAGCTCCACAACAAACCACGCTGGAGCATGTGAGCCCAACATCATTGATACAATACATGTCCACCACGCTTCAAGTCAGTTTTCTAACACTGATTTTTAGAATTAAATCATCTTATCAATTGGTACAGTGATTCACTTTAAATGGCAGTTTTTATCATGTCTAATCAACAAACTATCTGAATTAATTCAAGCTGGAGTCCATCACTGATTGTCCCCTTTGGGCTGAAATTAGAGGTTATATAGAGGTGTGTGTGTATATATATTTATATAACAAATTCAATGTACATCATAAACACCCTTTCAGATCCTTTCATTCTGTTTTATTTTTTTATTTTATCTGTAGTTTTAGTTCTGAGTTGTGACAGATAAACAAAGTCATTTTAAAGCTTCATGCCACGTCAATAAATTATTCAAACATGCTTTTTGTGATTAACTATCTGAAAGGAAAAGTGACAGATTCCCTTAATATGTCATTTCTAATCTAGCTTCATTTATAGACACATAACATTTTGTTTTTGTGTTTTATCTTTCCCATTAATAGCATTAAAACCTACAATAATGGACTCACCTTGTGTGAAACAGACAATAATCATGTCACTGCGTTATTATCCAAATGGCTCTTTCTGGCATTAATGTATTTTTTTCCTCTAAAGGAAATTGGCTGTATTTCTGAGTGAGGGAGGCATTTCAAAATAGGTTGTCAGTAATCTCTCTCAGAATGTCACACAGCCATCTGAAAGGAGGAGAAACTATAGGAGGAAATATGAAAGAGAAGACAATAAATTATGGATCGGTTTTAAAAAGGATGTTGCTCCCTGCCCTCCTGACTGTATTTTTATTTTTTCCTCCCCTGATACTCTCCTTTTTGCTGCATCCTCTGTGTCCTTTGCCTCCTCTGAATCAATATGGGCTGGTTGTTATGGGTCAGTGGCCTGTAAGCATCGGGTCGGACTGCTACAGAGGAGCGCTGCGTCTCCCAGGGTTCTCTGTGGAGGTGATAACTCATCTCCTAAAGGAGGATCCTGCTTTTACTATAACTTCAGTATAAATTCAAAACATCAAAACTCCTCATATTACACTGAACTGATCGAAATAAATATTCTTCCATACACCAAGACCTTTAATCTAATCAGACATGTTGAATATCATGTATGATGTGAGACAGAGCATCTATTTTTTTAGTATCTGTTTTCAAATTAGAATCAATTCCCTGTTTATTTAAATAAGACTGTGTTTCATATTGGTGAGAGTAACTCACCACAGGCTTCCTCACACTCCAAGTCCAATTACCTGTGTTAAGGCCACATCTGAGACGAGGGATTACAACATATTATTCTAGCACAAACAACAGTCTTTCTGCCCACCAACCTGCAGGCAGCCAGTGACAAGCAGCCGAGAAAGGTGTGAGAGGTGTTACATTAGCACCTGGATGTGCGAACAGCACACCACTGACCTTTTATTTGGGACTGATATACTACCTGGAAAACTTCTTCACCCCCTGTAGATTCTTCCATTGTCCTCAAATCTTGCGTGTCTTTTTTCCCCCGCCTCTCACTTTGTTTTTTTTTTATTTTTATTTTTGGTATTTTGTCTCTGTCTTTGATTTTTCTTTTCTCCTCTTCAGTCATGCATTTATTTGTGCCAATGTATGTGTTTCTAGCATAGCATTCTCCTCAAAAACGGAGGCTATTGCCGTTTTTTAACAGTTGATACCTGCAAAGTTTAGTCAAGATCTCGGATGTTTGGTTCAATATATATTGCTGTTTGAATCCTGACTGTTTGTGTCCCACTCTGGGATTGATTGACCTAACGAGGGCTTATAGGACAGAGTATATTTCTAATTCCTGTCTCTTTTGCTTCCTTTCTTTTTGCCTTTCGGCAGCTGGTGGTAATTTTTTTGCTTGTGACTGTGACTATGATATTTTATCTTGTGATTGTTGGTCTGTAGTATTAGAAAAATATCTCATAATTCATGCATTTAATTTCAAAAATGGACTGTGAGTAATTTTGGATGTACATCCAAAATTCATATACATTTGTAGTCGATCCAGTTGAAGATGGACACAAAAACGACTATAAGTCAGTCAGATTTACAGGTGTTGCTGTCACTGAAAGTCATCCCCATCACACATTCTGAGCACTTAGCCAGAGTCAACCTGGTCAGTCCATATGTAAAAATATCTCATGAACCACTAGATTTTGATTAAACTCTCTGCAGTGGATGTACACATACAAGAAGACTAAACACAAAAATGTGTTTTCTCTGTAAATTTTATTGATATTAAGCTAAAACGTGGTTGTAGCTGAGGCTCAAACCCAACACATACTCTGCAAGAGATGTTGTGATATTGCATGAAATGGAGCTTGTTTTCAAGATTGCACTGTTATTATATGTTGTACATATAATAACAATTTGATTACTGAATATTGTAAAAAGGTGATAAAACCACGTTTATCTCTCACCTCTCCTTTTCTTTAGTCTTAATGCTAAAAACATTCTCCATGTACTTTAGCATCTGGGCCACTGTCATCTAAACAAAGTCTGAATCCAGCCAAAACGAATCCAGCACACTAGGTGAATATATTATTGGGATGTAGAGGTTGAAGGCACAGCACGTTAAATTTAACAGCCCATGTTTTATTATTATCCCAGCAAGTCTTCGTGATGCTGTAAACTCTCTATTGTACACTTCGACTTTTGCAGCTCCACTAAATTGTGGTTTTTATGTGCAATATCTAAATATACATGCATCCTTAGTTGGTTCGCCCAGTTGGTGCATGGTTGAGAATCACATGGTTAATCCTGGGTCCTGATTGGCTCAGATTGTGCTAAGGGTTTAAAACACATGGACATTTTATCAAACAACAGAAACGGATTTAGCAAATGTATCTAGATTATTTAATATAATATTTACCTTTTTATTTTGTTTTTCCCCTCATCTGACTTTATTTCTTTACGATGTTCTCTAAATTTTGTTTCTCGATCATAATATTTTTTTTAAAAATGGATCATGACTGTGCCATTTCTGTACAAATTGCTGTGCCTGAACATCCTTGAGACACACAGCTTTTCTTTCAAGTCACCTGCCAGGGGTTCTAATTAGACTGATAAGCGGTGCAACTGGAAACAGCTCGTCCTGGTAATCAGCCCCACGGAGGCCAGACAGACGACTAAATAGGGAGGAGATGAGCCGTACAGCCCAACAGGTGTCCTTAAAAAGACAGGAAAGTGCGCTCACACATTCTTGTCTTTTGCTCTTTTAACTACTCGAGTCACAGGAGGGTTTGGAACACAGAGTGATTCTGCAGATATTTGAGAATTTATTCCTACAAAATACGGAAAAAAAAGCTGTTTTTCTGTGGTTTATAGATTTAATCATCATGCTGTGACTTTGAATAGCTGCCTCACATTTAAAAAGAATTGTTTAAGAAACTCTGCAGCGAGGTGATTGATTAGGAGTAGAGCAAACTATAACAAACCCACCAGTCAAATCGTGTGTTTTCCTTTTTGAATTGCACCCTTTCACTGAATACATTTGTTGCTTCATGTCATTGCAGTTGCAGCTGTTCAGCTTTAGACATATAATAATGATTATCACATTTTGTCCTGGAGCAAAATAGCATAAAAAAGGGAACCCAATGACACAGCAGGCAGGCTGAATGCAAAACATCTAAACTAATAAAATTCACAAAGGGAAATGTCATTTTTCTCATTTCGACACCTGGGCGAGGCTGTTGTGTTGCACTTTCATTTTGCTCCCACCACTCCCAGCTGTACACCGGAAAAGGCAGCGTAGTGAGATTAACGCTGCGATGTAAGGAGTTGCTTCATTGGTACAGAGAGGCGAGCTGATAGGACGGAGCTCTCAGATGCTTTATCCACTCTCTGAGGGAAGATGTGTGCTAACATCTGTAGATGTGTTTGGAGGGATTTACTTAAAGGCCGCTCGCTGGTGGCAGATGTGTCTGCTTTGACAATAACCTCTGTTGCAAATAAAAAAAAGCATCTTGACTTCCTTGGAGTAAATAAATGATATTCTAGATGCCCAATGTGCTCAGCTGCAGCATGGAGGCTAAAAATGTTGAGAAAAGGGCAAATGTTAACTTTAGTTGAATGAATTTAGAATTCAACATCCAGATTGTTTATCTGTCTGAATAGTTGAATCCTGCAAATCTAATAATGTCACAACCAATTAAAATTTTATGAAAAACATTTAAGATTAAAATTAATTAGATAGACAGACTTTGATGCTCATTTGTTGCTTGTTTGTGTTTTTTAGGGAAAAACACAGATTTAAATACACTGAGTTTCAGATTTTTCATCCACCTTGTTGAAGATTATATTTGTGTGTTGAACAGTCACATGGTTCTGTTAAAGTTTGGTTTAAAAAGCTCAGTTTTAAATCCAGATTTTAATTGGGAAGTTATCTTTTGATGTTAACAGCTGCATTGTCTGTGTTGAAAGTGGTATACATTTATTTATTTCCTATATTAATCCCTCGTGGGGAAATTCAGCTCTGCTTTTGACCCATCCTCACCGTGAGGTGAGGAGCAGAGGGCAGCCACCTTGAACAGCGCCCGGGGGGGGCAGTTATGGGGTTCAGTATCTTGCCCGAGGATACTTCGACACGTAGCCTCTTGCCGGGACACGGGATCAAGCTCCGGTTTCCCGATCGGAGGGTGACCTCCTTCCCGACAGACTATGGCCGCCCCGAGGCAGCGGCGGGTTCAGTATCTTGCCACTGGAAAACATCCATCCATCCATCCATCCATCCATCCATACATACATCCATCCATCCATCCATTAGAAAGAATCAGCCTTTATTGAAGTCATCAGTGTGAGTATTTGTTACTTGCTTTGAGGTTGCTGTTTCCTGTTTTGAAGCAGATGACAGAAAAGGAAGATTGTGCATGAAATGTCCAGCTACAGGTGAGTTTCTGGTGAACATTTAACGAGTTAATAAATCCACTTAAGACAGACTTTTTTGGGGGGTAAATTGAATTACTTCTAAAGTTGGATTGGTTATTTTGCTTTAATTTCACATAAAGTTTTATTATTTGCAAGCACGACTAGTGTCAACAGCAACAGCTGTAGCCTTTCATGTCCAGCCCAGGCACTGATTAGAATAATGCTAAATTTATGGCAGTGTAAAGGTTTTAAAAATAGAGTTTGCATGAATTACATTGACTTTTTTTTAAACAGAAGGGGCTTTAAAACTGCAATAATCCACTTTGGTCTTGGCTCCGTTTAAAGTAACTGGTCTATTTCCAGTTTCTCCAAATTCAATCCATTCAAAGATTTGTTTGCAGCAGGTAAAACTTTAATTGTCTGTGACCTTTAAACAGAACCCCACTTCAAAACTTCAGAACCATCCTGTTAAAGAAAGGTTTGTTTCCATCTGAAAAACATTAGTTATTAATGTAACTACATGCTTTTACATGTTTGCTAATCAACACATCTTTAGAATCTTAAAATCAGACTCTCCAATTGGTGCTGATTCTGATTTGTGAGGAGATACACCAGCTGATAATGATCTTCAATTGCAACACTTTTTTTTCACAGAACTTATCTGATAAAACATACAGTGCATGTTATGTGGATGTTATAGATTGCCAATGATTCATGTTATTTTTCTGATCAAATGCACTTGATTACAACTCGAGCCCTGCTGCACCCTGTTAGCCGCTCCTACTCACTCCTCTCCATCCCTCCCTGACTTGAGTGATGGCGTTTGTGATTCCTAATGACAGTCGGAACAAATCTACAGTAATGAGGTCACATTGGCTTCTGTTTTTTTTTTTTCCATTCTCTAAAATCACCCTTCACAGTTATGTACAGTCAACCTGTCTGTGAAACTGCGACTGCATTCAAGCTCCAGTGAACCAGTGTTGAAACATTTCAGCTGCATCTCATAGGAGACCTCCCCGCAGCCAAAACGGATACTCTGTCTTTCTGAGTATGTCTTTTTTTTCCCCAGAACCTAGAATTAACTTCTGAATCACTGGAGCTCATTCCTGGCCTTATGTTAATGCCACCTCTTATTTACAGACCTGCCTTCTGGATACTTCTGCATTTATTTGAGTCCTCTAGTGCATTTATTTAAAGATATATGTGCTGTTGCACCTAAGATAATCTATTTATCTGTATAAAAACACAAAAGAGGACTGCAAACATGGTCACATCTCTTCTTAATGATGTGTTTCTTTTCTGGCTTGAGCAGGATGTCTGCACCAATGCATCATGCATTCGTTCCATTAGCCTGTGCAAAACGAATCGTGGATGAAAAATCTCGACCGTGTGAATATGCACGATATTTGTACTTGTGGGTGTGTGTGTTTGCTCAGTGATGTGGTTAGAAATGTGGAGACCTGCAGGAGATAATTGCTACCACAGTGACAGGTAGGGCTGCCTCTGTCACAGCTCTCTCAGTGGGGAGGCAGAGTGTGTGTGTGTGTATAAATGCGTCCATGTGTGTATCAATTTTGCTGTCCGCTCCTTCGATAATCTTTCCCCCAGTAGACTCCATTCAAACCACAACAGATCTCTAAATGTTTTTATTTTGTCGCACAAAAATCAGGGAAATATACTGAGTATCATTCTGATGCAAATCCTCGTAATGCTTTTCATCCAGTGTCAAGGAGTTTCACATATTTAGTTAGTGCAAATTGCAGAGGAGATTGCAGTAAATTGCGTTAATGCTGGATTGTACCAACAGAAAGTTGGTTATTGGAGAGGGACTGGACTGATCACAGTGATTTGCTTCAGCTGCGCATTGTTTACCTCATCGCTTGCTGTAATCCCCTCCTTTCTGAGCGACTGTCAGACGCGATTTGCATCACGAATGTCACACATCTGCCGATTGTCATCGCCGCAGCGACGGCGTAAACGATCGGCGCTCATCCCTGCGAGAATATGGAGTGACATCCGTGGGGTTTCTCCCACACATCTGGAGGTGTCTGCCATCCAAGTCATTTGCCCAGGCCGCTCCCGTTCTCCTGGTCTCCTGCGGTCCATGAAGAATTGGTGTCAGCACCTATCAGAGGCAAAATGCCTATTCCACACAGAGTGTCAGAGCAGCCACAATCTATTAATCAACAAGCCAGCAAAGAAAAAGATATTATGTATGTGACTGAGTGGGCGTGAGTGTGTGTTGGCTCAAGAGCAGCAGGCAAAAACTCATCTAGGTGTATTATTCAGCCAGAGTAGAACAGGGTTTCTAATAAGGCAGGAAGCAATTAGAAATGTCACATGTTCTGTTTGAAAAAGGGAAAACGGTTTGATGTCTGCGGCGGACTCAGAGTGAATACTGATTGCATGACTCCAGCTATTTAATCCCCCTATTTTCTTTGCCTGTGTTGTCTTTTAATATCGGCCTGTAAATACACAAATCTGAATACTGTTGCTTTGATATCGCTGCAGTGAGATGGCAAAGGTTTCTTGTGTGTTGATTTAGGTTGAAAAACAGCAGTGGGTTTGTTGGAGGGGGGGCACTGTTGGCCTTATCCACGGGAAACAATCGATCGGGGTGAATAAACAGTGAGCCAGCCAGGACCCCTGCTGTTAGCAGCATGGGCTTTACCACGTGACAGGCATGGGGGTTTATGGCTGCCGCAGTTTATTGGATATTACAGCCTAATGATGTCATAACTATTGTGTCGGGTTTACTGAGAAAAAAAGTTTGGTTTGTTATTAAAATGTTTGCCTCCGTGCAACCCATGTAGCTATCTGAGGGATTAGGTTACTGTGCATAAACCAATTTTTAAAAAATCTTTTAGGTGTTGATTATTATAAGCACATAATCAAAGAGGAAGTAATTAGCGAGCTGGAGTTCTGCAACATGTCAGTGCACAAATGATTATCTGACTGGTAGTAAATTAATGGATCATTATTACTTCTCTTAATGATTAATCTTTTTAAAGATCTTGTTACTCACAGCTTGTTATATTTGCTTTTCTGTTGCTTATTTTCATCTAATCCCTGTGTTTTAAAATAACAAGGACATTTTTACCAAAGTGTTTAAGTGCATTAAAAAATCAACAAACTTGACAGTGAAGAACAAGATCTTGAGTTCTTACAGAACAAATAAATGAAAAAGTGAGGAAGCAAATACTAATTAAGGTGCAATTAATCAGTAAATCCTCACCAATTTACTAAAATACTGATTAATGAGTGCTAATAATGATTTATGAGAGCTAATGTGAGAGCTAATTGAATTTGTGACAACCTGGTGACTAATTAAACCTTAACTCCAGCCTGATAATGATTAGATAGTTGTTCCATTATCAATTAATGACAAAACAGATCTGGATAATAAATGAATTGATTATTAATACATTATTAGATTTCACTCGTTAATATAATAACCTTAAATGGCAAGTAAGAGCTTCATACTTTGGTGTAGCTCTGTGTGAAGTCGAGTTTAGTGTTTTATTGGTGCACAAACATGAATGTTTAGCTTGTTATTAACAACCGAGTCGACACAGTTTTATTATTTAACTCAAAACTAGTCTCAAAGAATCTGATGTTTTGGTTTTCTTATTTTGAAGAAACAATGTTCAAGTGTTTAAGAAGATCTGGTTAATTAATCCCTCATTCTTCCCCTGGTTGTTCTCTTCACAAACTAATCAATAGCTAATCATCAGCTGCTCAATATAATTTGATTAACTGCTTACCTGGTGGTTAACTAGTCGTTAGTTCATCATGTTTGTGCATTTGACGGTTAAGTGTTAATAAAAGGATCAACAAGGACTTTTGTTGTTGTAATTACTGAAACCATGCAGCTTCAGTCAAAAGAACCATTCGGTTTCAATTAAAGTGAAATTATTTAGATTCTAAAATCATTAAAATTTGTTTTCAAACTGTCAGTTAATAATTTCAAATCATCTTGAAAGTATGAAAGGCCACATTTGCAGTTTTCAAGTAGATAAAAATAACTAACCGATCTGTTTATAATAATAATAATAATAATAATAATAATAATAATAATAATAATAATAATAATAATAATAATGGTAAATCTTTTTCTTTGTCTCATGTTACATTTGCTGCAATCTTGAAAGGCTCCTTTTTTAAAGTAATTTATTTTGAACAATGCTGCTTTATCGGTTTCCGGACAGCATTTGTAGCTTGTTTCCACATCTTCAAAGTCTTCTGTAGGTTTAAAAGAAATATTTAAAACTCGTCTTTGTTTTATGTAGATTACACATAAACATTTTCCACATTTTCCTCATTCATCTAATTTATTTGCACAAATCTGTAAATATTCAATAGTTTTGGCTCTTTTTCTCACAGCAGATGCTCACCTGCTACTCAAAACCCTTTTCTCCCTCGAAAATGAATATATACATCACGCAGTTAATAATTTTTGATCAGTGCTGTTGGACTTTGAAGGCGAAAATCATGAGATTAAAACACTGGAAGTTTAAATCTGTTTTTTTATTTTTTTTGTAAGGCTGTGACTACAGTTTAGATTAAAAGGATGACTGGAGGTAGTGACTGCTCCTTCTTCCCACGCTTTTTTTTTTAACACACACCATGTGGACATGTGTAATAGGGTTGAAAAAATAGCTTTTTATTGGTGCGTGTTGTTTTTACCAATATGATTTTTTTATTCTCCTGCGTGAAAGGAAATAAGATGAACCAGAAAGCTTTATAAAAGTGACAATATTTGTGAACAAATTTACATTTTGATACGCCTCAGCTTGCAGATGTAAAAGGGTCACACGTGTTTTTTTATCACACATGTAATAAGCTCCCACCCAAAGTCACTGCCGCAGTTTTTCATATTGTTTTTGTTGTTTCTCTCCCAGGATTTTGACTGAAAAATGGCTTTGCTTTGCATCTTATCTATCAAGGGGGATCTCCTTTTCTTTCCCCTCCTCCTCTTCCTCTCTCTGGTCTCTAGCTCCGATAGGTAGAGACAGCCGTCATATGTGCAGGGAGGAAAGTGATGGGCGGAATGGCAACTTTAATATTGGAGCGATTTCCTGCTGATAAGGCTAACGGCTGCGGAGAGGCGTGAGCGCCAGCCCTCCTCTGCAATAAACACTTTCATTTTGTTTGGTTGGAGTGACGGATGGAGGGATGGAGGTGGTGAATATGAAGGACCGAAGGAACAGAGGAGGGAAAGAGAAAGATGGATGGAATAGATGGGGATGTTATTCAGTATTAGCAGATCAATCAGATGATGGTAAACATGCATTTTGTCAACTAAACGCCGCACATCTGGGCAAAGAGGCAAAATAAAGACCCTGTGAGTTTACTGGTTGCTGTTAAAACACTCAATCTTCACAGTCTCCAGAGAGTGATTTGTCTCCTACGTAGCATCAAACAATAACAACCCTGTCATACATCAGAAAAATAAGAATACACTGTATATTCATGACTTAATGCTCTAATTACTTCATAATAATAATTTGTGAGTTGCCATTATAATATATGGCAATATATTATAATATATATTATGATAATGTATTAATTTGGTTTTTAGCATATGGTGGAGAAAAACTGTATTTTAATCAAAGTATATCTTACCATTTCCACTGAGTGCATAAGTTACTGAGGTGTTTAAACATTTTTTAATCCAGTTTGAATGTCTGCGTTGTTGTTTTATCCATATTCTCCTTCATTAGTGTATTTGACCAAAAAAGTGCTCCTAGTTTGTTGATTGAAATGACCTTTTTGTCTTCTTCAACAAGTATGATGAACAAAGTTCATCTACAATATTCTGTACTAAAGTATATATTTTTAACTATGTATTAAACTTTAGAAGCAAGTTAAATAATTTATATATTGTAGTAGACATGTTTAAATAAATATTGTTTTCTTTCCATAGTGGGTTATTATGGTAAGGTTACGAACAAATTATCTTACCTGTTGATAGCTCTTTAAATGAACTCAGTTTGGCGAAATAAAGTTTAATTTCGACTGAATAACAGTTTAGATAAAAATTGATTACTAAAATCTTAAAGTGTTTTTTCTGAGGTTTCTGTTGAATATTTTAGCTCCACAGGTGTTCTTACCTTCATAGTGGGTGTGAAAACAGGTCAACAACTTCTCTTTCAGTTTTAATCTCTCAAACTACGCAGGTGGTGATAAAATCCGAGTTCTCCCGAGTTCGACTGGCCTGTATTTGTTTCGTCACACCTCCTTTGCGCCTTAGTATTCATCAGCTCCCGCAGTTGAAACTACGCCTAGCATGCTGCTGGCTAAAAACTGTTAGCATAAAGACGTATCAAACCAGAACAGACTACGTGTGCTGTTGCCATGTGCAGTGGGGCAGGAAACAGGAAGCCTTGCTCTCATAAGCTAGTTTGTTAGCCAATCTGAGTCCAACAAATTCAAATAATGAATATTAATGAGTTACTCCCAGAAGCCTGACGAAGCCAGCCAAATTTTGACGCAGAGAGATTGAAAGGTCTGTTAATCAGTGTTTCCTAACGTTTTTTAGTTATAAAATGTTTCATATTACAGGTTAATACTTAAGAAATAACCACAAAGTCATAAAATTTCTGTGAAATGGACTCTTTAAAAAAAAATTTGAAACAAATCAAAATTGTGTCTGGAAGATCTTCGGTCTGTAACAGAAGCCAGTAGCTTTTGCCTCTTTCAGTTTAATAGCTATTTGTTAAGCTAATGGCTAGTCCTAGCCATTGTCTTAAAACAGTCCCTATCTCACTAATGTCAAAGGGGTTTGTGCAAAATTTATTTCATAACTTTTTACATTGCTGTCAAATTCACATGACATTATTATTCTGGGAGAAATATTATGATATTCCTGCTTGAAGTGCCTCAGGCTGCACCAGAAATATAGCTAGCGGCTAAGCCATTAGCACTTGCAAATAATCATACAATTCAATTTAAATAACTCAAAATGCAATAGCGCAATGCAAAATTGACAGTAACGTGAAGGTTTATAAAATAATGCAGTAAAAGTTTGAGATATTAGCTTATATTGGCTCATTTTAAATTTAACTTTAGCTGGTTAACGATGCATTCCATTGATACTTAAAAGCAAATGTTTCAGGTATACAAGTTGAAAAAAAATAAATGGAACTTCCTCCAAAAATCAGAATTCTGGTTTTACAATCTGAGCTCAAACATGGTTGCTTTACATATTAGAAATTATAATAACTAGCATTTTTAATTCATTTATTTTCTTTTCACTTCTGTTGATTAGCATCTCAGTAATTCAGTTACACAAATTTTAGTGTGTTAGTGTTGCTAGAGTGTTCAAGTGCAGAAAATTACACTGTCATCATCTTGTTGTACAACAATTAGGAACTGGTTTATAACTTCTACAGTTAAGTTGGGTGTGATGTCTTTACTTCCTTATAGTTCCAACACAGCAAAATTCCTCAAACCTTTTCACTTAAACCTTCTTCAAAAGCTGTGAACTGTTGTTTTATCACAAAGAAACAAGAACATTTAAAAGATTAAATGCGAACAAGCATTAAAATATGGAAAATACAACAACAAGACATAAAACAAAGACTATTACATAACCATCTTAATCTCTACAAGAAGTAAAACAAAAGTTCTACATGAGAAAAACTGCAAGGCAGCGAGCATCTCAGCTTCCAGAACAGCCAAACAAATTTGTGTGAGTAACAATTTCGACTTTGGTCTGATTTCATGTTGCACATAGCGTAAATGGTTTTTGACACAACAGCAGGGGGATCAGTAAAATTGGTTTCCTTGCTGAGAAATCGCACTATTTTATCTTCATGTTGCTGCTTTATTCTGTTCCCGAAGTTTAACAAACGTCAACTTGGGGGAAAAGGCAGAAATCTCACAGTTTGTTGACACATTTTTCATTACTGACACAAAGTTAAAACAGAAACATCTGATTGCTACATCGCTCCTTGTGAGTCCCCTGTGCATAAACAAGACATACATATACAGTGACTTCATAGTTAATTCTTTCATATCAAAAACTATCTAAATGATTGGCTGTTGATAAAAATACAAGCGCAAAACTGCTATAAAGATCACATTCTTTTCTCTTTTTCTCTAATTGGTATAAGAAACTATGCATCAACCAGAACATGTTGCCTTTAATCGGCTATTTCAGTCAAAAGTACATGCAAAAAGTACATTATTACGCTGCATGTGCATGAATCCATTTGGCCATTTTCTTTTTGCATAGTGCTTCAAATGATTTTTCTCAATCTGATTTAGAACCCAAAGAGATCAAATGAGCAGCGGGGATCAGATCTCCACGTTAGAAATCAGACTAGATAGACTCAGACAATGCCTATTAAAATGGCTGGAGGAGTGTCTCTGAAATGAGACCTGACATCTCTTTTCCACGGCCTGTCAGGAGTATTTGGTCACTAATTTGAAACCTACAAAATCTGTGCGTGTGTCGACAAGAAGAGTAGGAGGAAGAGAGTGAGCTCCAGTGGGAGGTTAATAGAAGAGGTGACCACAAAAAAAAGATGCCCCAGGCTGTTATCTGCTCTGTCGATGAGAAGACAAGCAATTCACTGGCTGGATTTTAACTGTCGTCCGGATCTATCGAGTCGCCAGCTAATGAGCTTGGCAAGTACATTGTATTTACATTTAAAGTGGGTGTTGTGGGACAGTCCTTCCCTTCAGGTTGATTGGAGAGTTTTAAAGCTTTGATTCACAGCTGACCTTCAGGCTTCTTTAGTTTCATCTTGTCAGTCAAACCCTGCTGCTGTGATACGTTTGCCTGTTGATATCTGGCTTAATCTTTCGTAGTTTAACTCTGGATGTGTTGCAACCCTAGAGGGGTCCTCATTAGGACCAAAACGTTGTGTGACCTTTAAGCAGCTTGGCCTTCCTCAACCACCCAGCTGGGCTCAATTACCTTCCTCATTACCCCCCCCCCCTCCAAACAGGTACTAAAGCTATCTATAGAGAGCCATTATGTCTGCGAGTAAATACAACATGCTCTAAAAATGGGAAGAGATTTTCTTTTTTCTCCTCATGCTGTTCTCTGTTGCTTTCTTTACTTTAAATGTATATTTGACCTTTCCAGCTCTGTGTCGGCGATCTTTAAGCTCCTTTTTATCGTCCCTCAGGAGCCCAAGGCTGACAACTAAAATAGAAGATGTCCCCTTGGCTGCCGTGTTGATGAGATGATAGGATGATCAATGTTTGCAGGGTCCTTAATACCCAGAAAGAGAAAAGGCTACTGAGGAACAGCAAGGGAGATGGATGATTATCCTAAAAGTAGCGGCCTTAATTAGACAGAGTTCTGCATACATTGTGGACTGAGTGCAATCACTGGGATAGATTAAAATACTAATTAAACAGGCCCATTGCCGAATTTGGAGTGTGAGGTGGAGTTCAGCTCTTCAGGGTCATTTGCATAGCCTTCATCTGGGGAAATGGGATTTAAAGGACCTGCTCTCTTTCTCCTTTTTTTCCTTTTCCACATTACCAGTCACATTCACATGCTAACAAACTCATTTAAACAACGCTGCGTTTTGTTTTGGGTTTTTTCGCCACTCGTTCTATAATTTGGCATAATCTATTAAGACCTCTTTGATTTTTGTTTTCTAATATAAATGTTCCATCAAAGTGAGGAGGGGATGTTGCGCACAAGGAGGAGGAAAAAAGTCGGCAGAACCGTGTGATCTTGAGCGACTGGATATTTAACATCGTCTCACTTTGGTTTGATTTGCATGAGAATATCCTCTGCGAACAAAGCATTGAAAATAGCATGCCATATTTGATTAGATCACAAGATCTGAGGATCAAACTCGGGTGGTGTATTAATTACTGCAAGAACAAAGGCAGGAGCTCAAGTTTTTGTGTGCTGTGAATGTACAAGCACTCTGTCTGCTTTCTGGTTATCTTCAGAATGTCTGGATACTTGTACATAATATAGCTGCATTTTTATTGGCATATTTATTGTGCAGTATCAGTTTTTATCACATCAGCATCCATTACTTTGGTGGTTCCTATTGTTTCTATAGATTGAACCTACAGATTCCCTTGTTTCCTCAGAAGTGTCTCCTTGAAATACTGTTAAACTTCCCCTTAGCTCTTAACTGGAAAGCTTTTGATTGTAGCCAAATGACTTCCTTACTGCCTTTAGAATTTATCTTTCTATTTTACAAGATTCTGGTTTTGTTTAAAATACTTGAGATAACTCTTTGAGTCTTTGTTAATGCAATGAATACATACTAATGTTTGAAGAAGACGCTGTCTCAATAGTAATAAGACTAACTGCATGTGATGATCTTTTTTTTACATGATCCAAAGTTGTAATAATTTCTTTAAAAAGATCAGTAAGTGGAATAAGTGTTAATATGCTACCAGCCAAGCCAATACCAGCCAAGAAAACAGTGTTTAAATAGAGTTAATAAATATTGTATTTTTGTTTTTCAACCCTAACCAGCCTAAACTTAACCATGAGTGTCCTCTAGTTTCTAGGACTATCAACTTTAGTCGTTTAGTTGACTAATTAGTTGATGCCATCTTGGTCAACTGACATTCTCATTGGTTTGATTTATTTCTCGATATTTATTCCTTTATAAGCAGTTATATATTTCTATATTCTAAATATAATTAGCCTATGGTTTATCCCCAACTTTAAATGCTTTAATTTAGGCTATTTTGTAGCAGTGCCACAGTTTAATGCACTGTAGAACACTCGGGAACCGCCACTGTGTCTGACTGCGCCATGTATCGATGCTGCTTCGCCCTCAGAAAGAAAAATAGGTTGTTTTACTGTATTCAGTTAGAACGTTACTTGTTTTGGCTGTAGTTGACAAAATGTCCGGCAGTTTTAGCAGTTATATTTTTTGTAGCATGTGGTCAGGTGCGTGATTGTCACTATAGACGTTGGACAGAGCTCCTCACTTTCAGTTAAAAAAATCACTTAATTTTCAAAGAATTGTATTATTTTTAAAGTTTTATGTATTATTGATGTTTTTCCTTGTTGTTTTGTAAATGCTTGTCGACAATTGTTTAAAAAAATGTTCAATCAAAATGCAAAACATTGCAGTTTTTTTTTAGTCGACTAATCGTTTCGTAGACAGGACTTTGGTCGACTAAGCATTTCTTTGGTTGACTACAGTACTACTTCATGCTCCAGAACATAACTCAAATGTGCTAAAGTCTTTTCACAAAATGTCTTGCTGTGATTCCACAAAGACAAGCTCCTTTTTTAAAGCCCCTCTTGCTGTTTCTAAACCCCAATCGAGCCAGCCACGTTTAAATGGGAGCTGATGTAAAGAAAGCCATCACAACGGGAGATTTGGAGTAAAGCACTGTGGTTTGATAAAGAGTTATGTCTAAGGGTAATCTTGTCTAATTCTCATTGCTTTCCCAAACTAATCACATCTATCATACCTTCAAGCCAATCACTCTGGTTTTCTACCTCCAATAAACTAAAAATATTATTCTTATACTGTTGCATTTGCTGTGTCTGTTGTAGCTGCAACCTTCTCCTACAAAAGTCATATTTGATTAAAAAATAGAAATACAATGAGCTGTAATTTAAATTGTAAAGGTAGAGAGTTTCATCTAATGACAAACAAGTTTGTGTGTGTTTGCCACATTGAAGTAGGTAAAAATGCTTTTTCCTTCTGCAGGACTGTTGAGTAGAGACAAGACCAGAGGTTGAGGTTAGGGGTTGAAAATTAAAGCAGTAAACTATTATTTTTAAGTTACTCACACTGAAAGACAGAATTACTGCATCTGATATTATAATAGAAGTTAAATAACATCTTTCAACATGAGATTTGCTATATTTTTTTCAGTCCAAGTCCAGTTTCAGTGTATTGAAGCTGTCGTTGTTTGCATGCTGGAACAGGAAGTGAATTAACTTGACAATGTGAAGTAAACTCTCTCAGAGTTTGTTGTTAAAGCTGCAAACTGTTGGCTTTTACAAGGCTACTTACTTCTTATTTCTAAATAAGTTCCACCACAGCGCTGCCCGCTACCTGAAGATTTTATGTGCTCTTGCTGATGGTTTTATGTGTTTGTGTGTGGGCTGTGGACATTTTCTATGACCAGTTTGACATCTGACTCAGGCTGATACATCCATTGCATCATTCTCAGATTCTGTGGCCACTTGCTCTGCCTCAGGAAGTGAAAAACCTGCCAGTTTGTCATCCACTGTTCACTGCCACCTCAAACCTCCTCTGCTTTTGTCTCCCTGCGCAGTCCAACAGAAGCAGCAGCTGGAGAAGGACACGGGCTTGAAGATAGTGGAGGCTGGAGTGAGTGACGTAAGTAAAACTCACTCAAATCTGTGCTGTATAACTTTGAGTTAAATAAAACAAAAGTAACAGTGCATGCTCTGTTTGGGTTTAGAAAGCAGGAATTACTGCTATTTCAACTCATCTTGGCATTTGCATCACACCTGCAACTTCAGCTTTGCAGCCAAACACTAATCTTTTACTGCAATGAATTCCAAACACAAATCCTTTAAAGTGTGCCGCTGTGATTATCGTCCCCCTGATTCATTTCTTTTAGGTCTGGCAATTAAAAAAACAACAAGACAAAAAGCCTGATGCATTTTGTGAAACTTAAAGTAGTCCCTCTAAGGAACAATAACCGGATTATCTTGAGTGCTGTCACTTGTCGAGAGCCTCGATGCTCTGGTGACATATTCATTGGGAGAAAAAAAATAAAAAGGACTCTTTATTATTCAACAATAATAAATATTCATACGTATCAAAGGTAAGGCCCCCATTGATGTGCCTTAGCCCCCTGTGCTTGTCTAGTAAATGAGTTTCTTTATGAAAATAAGATGGAGAGCCTCAGACCCCTGAGCTGTCCGGATCCTGAGGCATGCTGGGAGCTAAGTGGATGTGGCCTGTGCTCTGCAGGACAGTTGCCAATGGCAACAACTGTCACATATTGTACAGACAAGATCGTTCTCCTGTGTTATGCTGAATTCTTTTTGGTGTCACTACTTTTCTTCGCCCATCAGCCTCCTACTTATATCTTCTTTAGTTTCCATTATTGTGTCTTTGTCATGTTCCTCTTAATTATCTCTGATTCATACTTTTCCTTTTTAGTTTTTACTCTGACTTTTGTCCTGTTCTTTGTCCGCCCCTCTTCGCCTCCCCCTTTCATTCTTTTATCCCCACTCAGAATGATTCCTGTGCTTAGCCAGCACCAGTACAGGGATGTGTGTTTGTCATATTGGGCCTATTTGTAGATAATTAGCTGCAATAATAGCCTCTCTGCAGGAGACAAGGTGAGGGAGGGATGAACAGAGAGAGGGAGGGAGGAAAAGGAGAAGTCTGTCTTCCACCACATGGGGAGTAAATCTGCACCAGACTGCGATTGTGGAGATGCAACATGTTAAGGAAGCACTGCATTTACTGTAATACAAACAGTGAGTGAAAATACTTAAAAATCCCTTACAGGGTGTGTTTGGTTTTTTCTATGAGCAACAGCTCTAATGTGCATCTGTGGATCTCACGAGTTTGCGTCCAAGAATCTGAGAGTTAAGAGTAAGTTGGGGGGAAATGGCAGCTTTTGACAGGAGAGCATGTGGAGTGGGCTCTTCAAATACATTAGTTTTAAAAGGTGTTAAACCAAAAAGCCTGCTTTCAATAAATTTCCACTAAATTGTCACGGTTATGAGTGAATACATGCAAGAGTCTGCAGAGAGGTTCTTCTTTAGTCTGCTTATTAGTCAAATATGCTGGACGAAATTGCTCTGTGAATCTCTTACAGGTGCAGAGCAGGAAATTAAGCCTTACAATGGGTTATTTTTCTCTGTTTTCTTTTAACGTTGTATAAAACAACCACAGTGGTTTGCATCATTAAGTCTTATCACTGACTAGTGTCCCCCCCCGCCCCCTTTTCCCTTGGATTTTATTTAAGGAGGTGACAAATGACAAAACAGCTTAAAAAGATGTCCAGGTACAGCAGGCGTCGATATGAGATGCACACAAGGATGAGCAAATGTCAAAGTCAGGAGGAGAGGATATTAGTCAATAAGTTGTGCAATAACCTACTTCACTATAGATTACAATTTGAGTTTCAGAGGACAGAAAAAAGATAATTTACATAATACTTTTGTGACATAAACAATGTTTTCAGAGTGGTGTATGCTATTAACAGCTGTTTCCCAGGTGAGAGCTGCAGACACACAAAGCTTTCCTGAATTAGTGAATCTGAATTAGAGCAACTCGACGACGGAGAAGGACTAAAGTGGGAAGAGTCAAGGTTGATGCAGTCCAGCTCTAACTGGCTGTGCTATGGATATATATATATATATATATACACACGTAGGAAACATATTATCAGCTGTTCTCTGCTCCAAGTGTGGAAAATAAAACCTGGCAGATGATAACACACATCAGCTCCACTCTAACATAATTGTTCTTAAACAGCTCTGTGAGTATCCGTCCCTCCTTCCACCTCTGAGTCTGAGCTGGAAGAAGCAGCGAGATCCTGGCAGCAACAGAAGTGAGAGAATAAAACAGAATCTCACAGATGTAGTTTGTCAGAATAAGTAGATGTTTTAGACTCAAAGATTTGAAATCGTTCTCAGTGCTCAGATTATAAATGGTCTGTCGTTTTAAGCTTTTGTGTGAATGACTCAATGTTTGATGTCAAATATTTCAATATTTCCCAAATGATTAGTCTTAAAAATAGAGTCCATATAGTTCTTTAGTTTGGGTTTTTCTTGTTTCCAGCTTTAGCTAATCAGTCTGATCAGAACTAAACTCTGTTTCTCCATTTTGAGGTCATTCAAAGCACTTCCTCCTAGTTATTTAAAACCTTTCCATAAAATCCCACTTCAGAAGCTCTGAACTACCAGACAAATGAATGCAAACATCGCAAATTCTGCACCTTCTGCACTGAGAATGTTTGTTTTTTGGAGTTTCATGCACAAATATAAAATATTTGCATGTTTAATATTATCTTTTTCAGCACTTTTTGTTTTGCATTAATCATGCAGTTCACCCGTACTGCCCTTTTTACAATTGTCTTTTCGCTGTTGGCGTGATGAGATGATTAGAACCTGACATTATCATGTTAAACATTTGCTTTGTAGTACAACTCTCTTGTTACATAAACATTAACAGTGATGGAAAGTTCAAAGAATTTTGTTTAGTTATTATCTGAGTAATTAGAATATGAAAAAGAATGGCAACATTGTTGATATTAAGTATGAAGATGTTTACAAAAATGACTTTAAAAACTATTTGTTGCAATCTAAAAATGTTTCATATTAAAATGTCAGTCGTGCAATCAGACACAAAGATGTTTAACATGAAAACACACTGAATGATATTAGATACGCTTTGATCTCTTTTTTTGTGTGTGTTTGTCCCTGTTTATTTAAAAAAAAGATCAAATTCACTCTGAACTTTGTCACTTTTAAATCAACATAAAAAAGAATTGCAACTTGGACAACTGCATTTGTAAAATTCCTCCCTTGTGCAGAGATGATCACATTAAATTTGCATTTTGTTTTGATGAAAGTCTTTTTAACATGAATATTTATTTCTTTATTCTTTCACAATCAGGTTACTATAGAGTATATTTTTTCCTTTTTTCTTATTTGGTGCAAACAGCCTCTATATTGCAATCATCTGAATCAAAACGAATCATTTCAGCCTCGACTTCAAAGTAAAACCACACCGATCGTTTTCTACCACTGAAAGAGGACAAAGGCTGAAGGAGATAAATGAATCACGGTGGCAAGTTTTATATGAACACATGTTTACTCCCTTGTTTTATTAAGAATCTGAATAGAAGATGAACATATTATGTTGATTTTTAAGGATTTTTATTGCTATTTGAGCGTGAATGTCTTCAGAGGAAATAAGAGGAGCATTGGGAGTTGAATTTTTGTCCCCTTTTATTTTATCTGATAGAGTTTATATGTGGACTTTTAAGTAGTTGTATCAACCAGCCAATGGTACTCTGATCCTCGACTGCCTTTTTTATACCGACAACCCATCCAGTCGTCTTCAGACTCTGTAATAAACCCAAACAATAGAAAAAATTGCCATCTATAAAAATTTCAGCAGTGCAGGAAGGCCAGTCTAGCTGCTTTAAAAGTGGCTAAAATGCCATTACTGTGGCAGATCTGGATGTGAAATGTCACAGTGGAGCGGCCCCACTGTGCCGCTGCCTCTTTGGAGACTCCAGCTGCCTCCCACTGATGAAAGCCCATCCAGCAGCTCCATTTCTCTGCAACCTTTTAGCATCACCTGACCTTTGGACTGCAGAAATGCCTTTGATACCATGCCATGCAGTTTGGTATTTGCTTCTATATACCATGACGTGCTTTACTTCAGGAAAGGCTGGACTTGTCTGTTTTTTAATGAGTATCAGAATGTAAAGTGTTTACTCTCCTGTCTTTTGCTTCTTTTGTATTTTTCTACCTTTCTCGAAGCGAAGTGGAAAGTTGACTGTGTCTTTTTCACCCAGCTTGTTGAATTGTTGTTCATTATTACAAAATAAAATACATTTTTCTTTTGGTCACTTCCTTCCTGGGGAAAAAAAAAGATCAACAAAAAGGAAAGCCTTGAAAATATTCTGAAGTTTTAGGTCAAATTAAAGCAGAAATCAACTTTTCTAAAAGCATGCACTGATAGCACTGCTCCAAAAACCAAAATGTCCCGCGGTCTGACTTTTGGTTTCATACTTCATATTTTATTTATTTTCATTGTCTTATTGACAACTTCTCTATCACCTGAGGGTTTTGTCTACAAAATCAGATGAAATTTGTCTAGAGCTAGACAACACACCAGGAGCTATCTCCTTTTGGTTAAACATTTCCATTGAAAGGCTACGAAACATTTCATTTTGTCAATAATTTGCCATTTTTTTCAGCAGCCTAGAATTGTTTTGGAAACACAAATATAAAACATACTTTAAGGAATTTAAATATCTCTAACACACCATCTTACAATTGCTTGGTAGTTTGTTGAAAAAGGCTCATTTTTAAGAGTTGTTGGTATTACCTAACCAAAATTTCAATATTAGTGGGTAAAATCCACATTAAACATCAAATTTGTTTATTAATATTGTGTTTATTCTTTGTTACCATGTCTAGTAGTTTGTTTAAATACATCAGAGAACAGGGCCATGCAGTTTTTAGCATTAGCAAGAAAAAGCTAAAGAACAAAATGCATTGTTTTAAAATAATGAAGGACTTACATATGTTGCATAATTCTCTCAAACAGATGTCAGTCACCTGCTGCACTTGAATAGTTTGCAGTCTCATTGTTGCATATTTGTCAACTGGTAGCAGTACGTATGAGGGCCGGATGCCTGAGAAAGGGGGGGGGCAGTGCCGGGGGAGCCTGCAGCGTCCACAGCTGGATAGCATGGCAGAGGTTTTAAATGTCAGCATTGGAGGGGGATGCTGCTGCCATTTGGCCTGACTAGCTGCATGCCAAGGGACTGACAGCAGGATGCAGGAGCAGGGGGCTTCTGGCCACAGCCACAGCGCTCTCACCTTCTGCCATTTATCATGCAGCTACTTGCCTAGCGCATCTGGCACCGCAGCACTGACAGCAGCAGGAAAAGCCCTTGCTGCAGGCTAACCAGTGGCCCGTGGTAATCGCTTTAGCATCACAACAAAATGAGAGCAGCACTATTTGTTTGACTTCTTTTAATCTGCACAGTTTTATCATTTAAAGCCATCAGGAACTCGGAGCAAAACAAAGTTGTTTGAAATGAAGACTGTTGTCTCGTAATGACACACACAGGTTCTTATATTGGATTAAAAATAATTTCTAATGATCTACATAATCTACATTAATCTAATCTACATTATTGTTTATTATTTTAATTACATTATTTTTTCTTTACATTCTTATTTCTGTTCTGGGTCACAGAGAGGTGGGATCACACCTGGACAGGTGCCCAGTCGTTCACAGGATCACATATAGACAAACAACCACTCACACTCACACCTATAGGGACAATTTAGAGTTGCCAATTAATCTAAAGCATATTTTTGGTTTGTGGGAGGAAGCTGGAGACCCTGGAGAAAACCCACGAATGCATGGAGAGACCATGCAAACTCCATGCAGAAAGGTCTCAGACCTTCTTGCTGCAAAGCAACAGCTCTATCAACTACGCCACAGTGCAGCCTAAGAATCAATCAGGTTAGCAAAATTTAGTATTGGGATGTAGATGATTTGATGACAAGGCACTTGAAATTTAAAAGCCAATGATTTGACCAATACATCGATGATGATAAATCCACAATATATTGTGCAGCTCCAGTCTCAACATACAAAGTAGTCATAACCTTCCTTTTAGCAAACAGCACATTTTAAATGCACGGTAGCTCTGAAGCAGCACATTAATTATTGCTCAGTGAGCGCACAATACTGAAAAACACTTTGCTCCGAGTAAATTAAACATAATCAACTGTCATATCATCTTTTATTGACTTTAATTGTCTGTAATTGCGAATCCCGCAGTAACTGCTGGTTACTTTCTGCATGGCAAGGTCAACTAAATTGCTTGATGAGCTGTTATGGTCTTTAATATGATGACCTTGACTAAGAAGGGTGTGTGAAGATCTTGAGTTTGTGTGTTTGAAACATAAAACGATGGTTTTACAACATGTTTATGAGGTTCACTGTCTAAATATGTAATACTGTTAATGTCGTAGCAATATTTGAACATCACACTGGATATTAAACTGGTAAATAAGCTACATTAGCAGCTCAGATGTAAATGAACATCAGTCTGTTTTCCATTAAAATATTGCATTTCAATGCCATGCAAAAATGTATTTCAAGGTATTTGCTATTGCAGTTTTAGATTATTAAATGCATTTATTATAAAAAAAAATTAGAGGACATTTCCCTGAACAGTCACAGTTCATACATTTTTAACCTTTTTAGTAAGATAAATTAAAGCAATATTTTAGATTCTTTGAACTGGGGTTCTGTGGGAAAGCTTTGAATGATTAATATATTTGACCGTCAGTTAAATGACCTCGGTAAAAAAATAAATAAATAGAATTTATTCCTAAATACTATGATAAGCTAACAGCTATTGCTAGCAGGGCCAAAACAAAAATGTATTATTTCTGTCTTCAAAACAATTCCAGACAAAAAAAATCACAGCAGATCCTTCAAATACTGTTTAATAACATTTATATTGTTGTCAGTTTCACCTCATGTAGATATTTACTTAGAAGTCTTTAGGTTTATACAAGCGCTAATATTTGCAGCAGCAGCTAGCTATAGCACTTCTGATAGTTGAAATATGCTAATATTTCTGCTGTTCACATGAACTGCTATAGTATTTTTTTAGAGTTGAGTTGTTTTTGTATAGTAACAATCTACTTTTATCTTGGTGTAGTGGACTAGCCTTTAGCTCATCAGTCCAATCAGAATTAAGCTCCATTTTTCCCAACTTGACTCTGATCAAAGAGCGATCTACAGCAGGTAAGATATTAATTGTTAATAATCTTTCCACAGAAACCCACATCAAAGGATGTGAACTATTGCTTTAACAGCAATTCATAACTGAGTCCTACTAGGCAGTTTTTTTTTCCAGAGACTAAAGACATTTAATGTGTGGTATTTTTCATACTAATATGGAGACAAAGCTGATTCAGCGTGAGTTTAAAGGCAGCAGAGCAGATCAGAAGTAAGTGTTTTGTGTCTTGCTCCAATGGGACTTTCGCTCTACATATCAGAGACATGTTCATGTGAAGATGGTTGCCAACAGACTTATTTACATTCACACGCAGACCTGCCATGTCAGGTGCGTGTTGCAAATGCACAGATGTAGCTAACAGCCGGTCTGGTAAGTGTGGATCACTGATTTTTTAAAAAAGGATTATCAGGATTTGAACGGTAGCTGTTACACACAAGCATTGAAAATGAAAGCAAAGTTACATGAAGCAAGCTCAAAAAGTCATTTTAAAGTCCTTGTTTTTCCTCATCTGTGTACATTTTATCAAGAAAATAGAAAAACTAAATAGGAAAACGTCAGTCAGTCTCAATTGGGTGTAATTTGAGCAATTTTGCGTAATTATTTGCCGTTTGATCAAGATAAAGAACATGGAGTGAGGTTACAGTTGAATGTTGGAAACAACAAAATGGATCTCAATAAGCCAAAGCTCTTGAATCACAATCACATATCTGTCACTATTCATTACATACATTAGAAAAACGAAATTTCCACTGTTTCACTGAAAGCCACACAGTGTAATTATGTTTGTGGGTGAAAAATAGGCTAGATTGATTATATACATTTACAATAATGAGCCGTTGATGTATTATTACGTTACAGAGCCTTCAGAATCTTGACATAAATCATAATTAATTCTGCTCTGAGAATTTCTGATCAGCCACTCTTTGTATTGTTATGAGAGGCTGTGGGAGATAACGCACCATACTACAGCAGCTTCATTAGAGATTCACAAAGGTTCCTCTCCACAAGCCTCTGTACGAGGTTTGGCTCGAGGGCAGACTCCTCGTGTAAAGCTTTTGGAGCTGTGAGACAGACAGACAGATAGACAGACAGCGAGACACGCTTTGCAGCACTAGCCAGGCGGCGTCAGCTCTGTTAGCTTTGCAGCGTGACGCCCCTGACTCCTCCCAACTGATTGGTGTGGCTTCATTAGCATGGACTGTGGCTCCTCCGATTAGCAGTAATCAAAGACAGAAATCAGAACGCCTGCCTGCAGTCCAGACGCAGCCGGAGTGTGAACTGCAGGCAAGCGGCTGGAGTCTGCTGGCTGTGCCAAGTTACCCCCTCCTCTAGGGTGACACAGACACACGCCTCTCCCCAAGGGAGCACACAGGCCCAGCGTTGTCATGGTGACAACGGGGAAAACGTTTAATGAAGACGCTGATGAGAATTTATGAGGCTGCGGCTGCGTGCATTTACAGGGATACGACCTTTAGTCCATCACACACCGCCTCCTGTGGTTCTACATCTATATTTTCACTTACACGAGTTGTTTCTGATCATCGGGGCGTGTGCTCAGGCAGGTGGCCTCAATATGCTGCCCGTCCTCCAGAACCGAGGTGCAGCTGGAGACACGTGGCGTTGGGCCGTCCAATAAACTCAATCCAGTGTGACCTGAAGTGTTTACTGTTTGCATTTAATTAAAACCCAAGGAATAATTATCTGCTAATGTCTTCAAAAGCTTTTCACAGGGACATTTTAGAGCGAAATTGTATCAGCGAGCCTGAAAACTAAAAACAAATTTAATTTGTTGTTTTCACACAGGCAAAATAGCAGAAAGTGATCATGAAAATACTCTGATTGCTATTTTGTTGTATGCTGGTAGCTAAATCTGTTTGCCGATCACTTTTATAGCTTTTTTTTTTTTTTGCTTTCCAAACAAGATTTTATTCATAGGCTGTTCCCTGCTGATCGAAGTCTACATCCTGTGTTGAGTTTAACTATTAATTAGTGTATTTTCTTTCACATGCTCTATAACAGATGCACCAATGGCTGAAGGGCATTGCAAACGCTAATATTTTACATCAAATCTTATTTTTAAAGTGCTCGTAAATTTTCCTAAAAATTGCTACTAGTTCAGAAATGTTTCTGACTATAGGATCTGTTGTTCATGTAAGTTAAGCTAGGTTTTCCTTTACATTTAATTCCAAAAAATGAATCCCCAACATTGAAATTTGTGTAGTTTGTAACCAAACCACTGCCTAGAAATAAAAATAACTATACATGCCTTCACAAAGTCAAAAAGACAATTAGTGTTGTTAGTAAAAATAGTTAATGTTCCCCCAAAAAACAATCCAAAACCGTCAATTTATTTATATATAAGTATTTTATATATTCTACTGAAAGATTTGGACATACTGTATTTTCTTACATACTATACAAACACACATGATATGATAATTAGTATCAATGACTGCAATTAGCTCAACCCATAACCCTGGAAATCAGTCCCAAACCATGACACTTCCACCACCGTGCTTTACAGTTAAAAGGGATTTATCCACAAATATGTGGTTTGAATGCAAATTTCTATATTCCTCATTCATTCAAGTGTTATTTTATTAACTTAAGTTTGTGTGTTTGTGTGAATTACAGGATTTATTTAGGTTATAACAGTTTGAGTTCAGCAGGTACCTGTAGATGCTGTGTAGGCAATCTCCTCTGATGGTCGTCTGATGGTCAGATGATCATTAGCTTGTTTCCTCCTTGTTTTCTTTCAGGTTTGACCAGACACTGTTGTCATTGGCAGTCATTTATAATCTACTTCACTTGCAGCTGATTTTCTCTCTTATTTTATTTATTAATATATTTTGTGGGGGCATATTTAAATACATTCCGGTTCCATTTCAGTCTTATTTTCACACTCACAGCAGGCACCAAGCTGTAAAGTGTGATTAGTTTCAAAACAACAGGTTTCAGCCTGTAACTCCAGATGAAGGCTCTTATCATCAAGAATTCCTTGTTCAGTTTTCTGGATTTGAAGGTGTGAGTGAGCGAACTTTCAGATTTTATACGACATATCTGTTCTGTCATCTTTTTTTTTGTTCTAGAAAAAGCAACAGCTAAATAAAAGTTTGACGTGTTTTATTCCAGAGTTGAAAGATGAAGCTCCTGTAATGTTTGGCTTGAAGGGAACCTTAAATTCAGAAAAAGAAAAAACACTTAAACCTTTAAACTTTTCAATTGTGATGAAATGTAATCAAATTCAGTAGACAGACTTAAGGTGAGCAAACTTTCTGTTGAACCATAAAATCACTTACTATGTCTCCTTAAACATTTCTCTTTGTCTCTTTACTGTCAGACTAAGCATCAGAATCTAACAGCAAACAAAGTCTCTTGTGAGGAGTTTCAATTATGAACGCTACCTTTGACTACCTTTGTCATTCCACATATCCCTGCCTGCCACCACTCATGTGTGACTTGATGTATTGTCTCACAGTTTCCCCCTTGCCTTTCAAAATTAATTGCAGTTTTATCTTAAGCCAAGATAAAAAAAAAAATCAAATGCTC
Source organism: Pachypanchax playfairii (assembly GCA_006937955.1). NCBI lineage: Eukaryota > Metazoa > Chordata > Actinopteri > Cyprinodontiformes > Aplocheilidae > Pachypanchax > Pachypanchax playfairii. The sequence continues at coordinate 39,862 of SSNP01000024.1, read as the reverse complement.
ACTGAAAGCACAGTGGTCTGAAAGTGGTGTCGATTCTGTTCAAACAGAGCGATTAATCGTACTTTCCTCGTTGTTTTCAACTCAAGAAGAAGTTTGTGCTGGACTTTTATCTTTTCTTTTTATAATTGAGTGAAATATTTTTTTTATTTGTCACCGGGTTCTGTTCTGACAAACGTGGATCCTGCGGTGGATTCAATCATTTTATTTTATATGAATTGCAATTTCTGGACTTTAAGCTTTGAACACTTCGGCTTAAACAATTATGTAGATTTTAAAGATGCCATTTCATACACATTTCAGGACTTTGTGGTTATTTCTTAAGTATTAACCAGTAATATGAAACATTTTATATCTAAAAAACATCAGGAAACATTTATTAACAGACCTTTCAATCTGTCTACGTTCAAATTTGGGTGGTTCCAGCTCCTTCCGTCAGGCTGCTTCATCAGCAGCTCGTTCATATTCATTGTTTGAATTTACTGGACTATGATTGGCTAACAAACTAGCCTATGAGAGCAAAGAATACTGTTTCCTGCCCCGCTGTGCATGGCAACGTCAGACGTCGTGTCTTCCTGTTTGCTACGTCTTATGCTAACAGCTTTTAGCCAGCAGCATGCTAGTCGTGGCTTCAACTGTGGGAATGGAAGGGCCTCTTTAAGGGATTTTTACAGTCGAGCTTCATGTCACCAAAATATTTTGCCTCGTCATATCAGATTAGTGATACTGAGTATGAATATATTTGTGTATGTAACCAGTACATATTTAATTAAAAGTCAACACTCAACACATTGATGCACAATCCTGCTTCAAAGAACACGTGTTAAAAAACACATTTTTTTCACTGTGATTCAATTCATATTTAAGTTCCTCCATTTGACTGAGAACATTTTCTGTCACAATAATTTTGACTATAGGTGTGTGTGACATTTGCAGAGTTTTGTTGAAATAATTCTGGTTGGCATTTTAACGAAAGTGTCAGACATGTTGGGATTGTCAACACAGCTGCCAGTGGAAAGGATCACTAGTTTGTAATTAATCCCAGCAATAAAAAAAGAAAGAGTTTAAGTAAATCAGTTGAACTTTACAAAACACAAAATGCTTCTGTCATCTGATGAAAAATGGATGTTGATTATTAGATTTTAGGTTCAGTAATTGTAGAACAGAAACCTGAAATTATGTTGTTTTGGAGATGTAGTCTCACAATTTGGATTTTTACAAAAGGAAAAATAATAATAAAAAGAACACATTTTTATACAGATGCTCCAAATAATGTTTCACCATGTGTTTTTTTGTGAAAAGGAAATGAAGAGTTAAAATCTTACCTCTTGTAGATTAATCTTCACCCTCAGTTTGGAAAAACAGATTGATTCTGATTGCTAATCCAAGTCAAGACAAAATCAATTTGGATTGATGCTGTCTTTAAACTACTTTAAAGAGGCCATTTCATACAAATTTCAGGACTTTGTGGTTATTTCATCAGCAGCTCGTTCATTTTCATTATTCGAATTTGCTGGACTCTTATTGGCTAACAAACTAGCCTATGAGAGCAAGGTATACTGTTTCCTGCCCCGCTGCGCATGGTAACGTCAGGCGTTCTCTCTTCCTGTTTGATACATCTTGTGCTACAACTGCGGGAGCTGATGAATACTAACAAACAAAGGAGTTGTGACGAAACAGATACAGGTCGTTTGGACTCAGGAGAACTCGGGTTTTATCACACCTGCGTAGTTTGAGAGAGAAAAACTGAAAGAGAAGTTATTGACCTGTTTTCACACCCACTATGAAGGTAAGAACACATGTGGAGCTAAAATATTCAACAGAAACCTCAGAAAAACCATTTTTAATGGAAGGGCTTCTTTAATGCCATATGTTTCATAGTAGAAGTAGATAGCTAGCCGTAGCTTGTCTGATGTAGCCTGAGGCATTTCCAGGATTATCATGGTATTTGTAAAACAGAATTTTTTTCCACTGCAGTTGTTTTATGACAACGATAATCGACTTCAGTCTTAGTGTCAGCAAACTAGTCGTTAACTGACCTCTTGGAGCTAATCTCCATTTCTCCAAGCTGAGGTTGTTCAGAGACAATCTTTCCAGTTGAACGATCCCTATAAGGCTATAAAATTTTGGAAGCTGTTGTTCTAAAATCTAGAAGAAATACAGATTCTATATTGTTTTATTCATCTTCTAATTCTTTCTGCAGAAAGTTGACTGAGCTGTCTGATTGGCCGCAACATGACAATACACCTAAACATGCAAAGAGTCATGAAGATTTATCCTTGACAGTAAGAAAAGGAACAAAGAGTCAGTTTTTACCACTGAGTCCTGATCTCGTCCCATCAGTCAGGCATCACATGAAAACACAGAGAAACACCCAAAAGAACCCAACTACCTTTAAAAGAAGATGCTAAAGTGCTTCTTGTTGCACCTGTGCATGCGCCTCTTTTTGCTTTAGATATAATTGAGGTGACAGGCAAAGCTTTTACCTTGATGTTTACCGCTTTGAAGTATTTGGCAATGCAAACCCTGGGCTACGTTTCACATAAGAATGAGGCCTATTTGAACAAGTTCATCTGGGAAAAACACCAAAATGACACGGCTGACACACACATGGGCTTTAAATGGATTCTCTCTGAAGAAGTGATGAGCATGAGACAAACAATTCAAATGTTTCAAGGAAAATCCAGAAATGAGACCTTATTTTTGCATCTCTGAACTTTATTCGGTAGGAAACATGGGATTTGATGCATATATATCGACGAGAGACTTTCAACTAGAACATAAAGTGTCACTTCACATCACATCTTCTGCCCATAATACAGTTTTGTTCCATTATAAAAGCTAAAAGCCTAAAAATCCGACATTATAAACATTTTAAAAACCCTGATTAAGCTGAATATGTGACTTTCTGCAGATGCATTTTTTGTAAACTCACTTTAGCGATACAACACCCAATGTATTATTTACTTATTTATTTATTTTGCATTTCTCTCAGCTCAACAATTCAAAGCTCTTCCTCCAACACCTTCCCATACCGAGCCGCAGCCACAGACCGGCTCAGATAATATTATGAATAATTTATTGCTCCTCGTCTCAAAGAACCGAGCAGAACAACTATTTTTGGTATATCTCACATTTGTTAAGTTTTGCAGGTACACAATGCAGCTGTTGGTTTCTTGTGAAGAACATTAGCTTCTTACTGATATAATTAAAGTGTGATTTTTATGTTCCTGTCAGTTTGATAAAAGATGGTTTGAACAGTCTGGATCACCAAATAAAGGTGTCCAATCAAATATTTACCCTTAGATGCATCGTGCATGAGTTATTTAGTGATAAAATTAGGAAATGTCACCACCACTTTAATCGAAGCCTGTTAGCGAAGCAGAAAATCAGCTTAAAAACAAATAAATGCAACTTCCTGTCACGATATAAGCAACAAATGGCAGGAATCATCCTTCCTGTGATGCCAGCACGTAATTTTACCACATTACATGGCACCAGTATGTAATTTGATGATAGGAAGTCCTTCTGGTTGCCTGCAAACATCTATCTGTCTGTTTAAAGGCTGAAAAGGAAAGGTTGTTTGCTTTTAAATGATAATTTTGACCCAAAACATTCACAATGCACAATCTGAAGGGACACGAGAGGAAGAATTTTTCCAATTTCTCCCACAGTCCCACTCCTCTTTTATAAAACTCATCATAAATGTGTGACTAGACCTCAAAAGAACCATGTGTGCAAATTATCTCAAACAACTAAAAGGTGTTTACAGTAAAAAATAAATAAATACCAGAAGAAAAACTAAAAAACTCAGTGTTGCCTATAAAAACCCTTTGCAAGACCTTGATTAACATACAATGTTGTGTTTAACATCTGTTTTTTATTGCTTAAAATATTTAAAAGTTGTTTTTTGTATTTTGTAAATCTGGTTATTTGATTCTCACTTGCCTTTTTAAATCTGGACATGTGATGGGGGGGGGGCAGGATCAATTTAAAATCGATATTATCTGAAAGTAACTGTCACGTCCGTGTTCCAAACCACACACAAATATAGTCTGTCTCAGGTGCTGCACTTGATCCTGACATTTGTTTAACATTCTTCTCCCTCGATGATGTACACACACACGCACGCACATGCACACACGCACACACACCTCTGTCTGGTCCTGTTTATACAGTTTCATGTCTTTTTTTTTATTAGAAATCAGAAATTTATAATGCAAACAACACCGAACCACTGCCAGCCTTTGCAGGACTAACAGCAGCATGTTACCCAGAGGAAGGACTCACTGGAGGGAGAGACGTGCAGCACTCTGACCATAAGAGTGACGTGAATGTGTGTGTGTTTTTAGAGAAGTGGTAGATGCACATCAAACCTCCCTGGCGTGATAACCATTAGCACCGGTCTCCCGTGCAATGGGACACGACTTGTGAAATTGTAGCGCACTTCAGATGAAACGTGTGAAAATGTGTAGTTCAAGAAAGGAAAACAACAGGTAACAAATCCAGGTTTTGTTTGAGGGAATAGAATCAGAAGACTGCTTCAAAGAGAACAGAAAGACTTCATTCAAGTTCAGATTTTTTAAGAATTTTTCTTCTCCAGTAATAAAACCCACTCAGTGGCGATTATGATGGAAGTTTCCTGCCTACCATGCATTACTTCTGCATCCATCCTGCCACGCAGAGAGAATGTGTTCTTGTACTCAAGCTGAATGAAAATGCTGGTGAGAACTAGCGGCCTGACAATGTGCCCCTGCTCTCTGGCAGCTGCGCGTGAACCTGAATCTGAATTCAGGTTCAGCTCTGATGTGCAAACGGCATGACATGATGAGTGTCACTCAAACGGAGGCTACGAGGAGGAAGAAAAAGCTCAATGGAGTCAGATTTGTTGGTTTTATAAGATATATGTGGACGCTGCCAAGATTTTTGAGGTAATTTTAGATTTTATGGCCGCCGTTGGATCTGTTTTGAGGTGGTGTGGCGTTTGATGGGGCTGGACAGTGAGCTCGATTCTTTTCTTTTCTTTTTTTGTTCTCCCCTTTTGCATTGCCAACTCCAGCTGTCACACCGAGGGACAATGGAGGGGAGGGAGGGGTGGGTGCTCGCTGAATGGAAAAAATAAACTGGAGAGCCCCCATCCCACAGCTGCCCCCCCCCTCCCTCCCCATGACTCGTCATCTGCATTTGACAGGACCCCCGTTCTCCTCTCTTCACCGCCCCTTTTCTTTTGCTTTCTCCTTTTCTCTCTATAATCCCCCTTTCTCGCTCGCTCGCTCTCTCTCCCTGCTAAGTGCAGCTGTTGCTCTCCATTGGATCTTTTTTTCACCCTGATTGCTAATTAGGATAGCATTTTAGTGAGTTTTATCTCGAAAACTTGTTAAACTTGCAATTTTCCACCCCCTCTCTTTCTTTTTCCCTTTAGTCTGGCAGATCTGAGGGGGCAGAGCAGAGAAAAGACTCGGCCAATTACACATGATTTACATTACAGGCTGAGCATTTTTCAGAATGCACCTAATCTCCAGTGTAGCATTTATATAGTTTACAACTACTGTACTGTGTGGCAGCCTCTTGTTCTGGCGGTTACTTCAGCTTTGAATGCAAAAGCCTACTTTGAAGAATAGACTAGCCCGATCTCTCTTATTCTGCTCACAAAACTGAATCCCTGGGAGAAGGAACAGAGGAAAAGGAGAGCCTGAGAAAACAGCAATTCACACACCAAACACAGAGACCCCTAGTAGCTCAACAAATGAGTGACTAGCCCTGCGTCCATTCATATCGCCCCCTCGGCCCGCAAGCCTATTAGCCAGGCATCGCTCCTTGAACATTCACTGTCGACAACATGTGGAGGCATCGCTATAGCAACCGGTGGATATGACATGTGCAATGGACGGGGACTCCTGAGCTGCTGAATATAAGGAGGGGCTCAGCCTTAACTAAATGATCGCAAAAAAAAAAAAAAAAAAAACAACCCCACCACCTCCCCGTCTCTTTTCATTGGCACAGCGGAGCTGAAAGGACTCACTAGTGGGGCTTCTGCACATTCTTCCAAAGCTCGGAAAATCAGGCGGGCATATCCCACATTCTTCTCCTTTTTTATTATCTCCCTGATTTTTTTTTTTTCGTATTCTTTTTCTTCATCTACGTGTTGAAGCCGCGCTCTTTTGTTGGCTCTGGGGGACTCACGGGAACCTCGCAGGGGAAGTTTCGGTGAAGCGGACTGGGAAAGTGGGCGACCGGGACGCGCAAAGCCTTCTTGGAGCTGCGGCAAGCGCCAGTCGGTTCTCCACGCTCTCTGGAATACAAGACACGGCACCTCGCCCCCCCACTTTACCGCGCCGAGATGTGCGCTTTGCGCCGCCGAACCACCGATTTGGGTAATTATCGATCTGACTTTTGAAGTGTTTTTGAGGCTCGTAAATTAGACGATTTGTTTAAAAATAGGTTCGATGTAAGATAAAATTAATTTTAACGACTTGTTAGAATATTTTTACGTTTCGCTCCTGTTGTTTTTTATTTTATTTCATCTTTTTTGTGTAAAACTTTTGGACATTTAACCTCCAAAAGCCGATGGAGCATCAGAATATAATCCGAGATGCAAATGTGTGCACATCTGGAGACAAAGTTTCTCTCTTCGCTGCTTCCAGAAGCTCCAACTTCTCAACCAAGAAAAGTTTTTTAAAAAGATGTGCAACTGCGTCATTTTTACCATTAAATTTGTTTCAAAATGAAACTAATGGCTTTTTTCTAATATTAGTTTAATTTAAGGTTTTGTGCGCAAATGGCTGAAAATAAATTAGAATTTATGGGGCAGTTCTGTCTGAATTTACCTGACGCAGGACGCAGTTTAATTTTATTCATAATAATAATCAATCTCAAGCGTCTTAGAGTTCATTTATCCGCATTATAGGCCCAACCTTGTCCGCCATTTTTGTAGGCCTATTTGAGAAAAATTGTTCTACTTTATAGGGCATTTGTAATTTCCAGTAAAGTGCTTGTAAAACATTTCAAGAGGTCCAAACTGAGGCAGTTCGTCACTCATAAAACCGCATGAACTCTTTTAAAATCTTATTTTTGAATGGATATCACATTGAATTCAGTTTTTTTGTTGATGTGTGTTCATGATTTCCCTTTTCTGAAAGGAGATGGTTGTATGAATGACTAGGCAGACAACACCTCTCTGCCTGACCTTTCTTCTTATCATTTGAATAATCCCAAGGACCGAAATCCATCTGGCCCTTGTCTCCTCTCGGATTGGCTAATTCACCACAGGGGCAACTTGAATAGAGAAAGGGAAAGTGTCTCGTTCAGGCAGAGAATCAGAATTTTAGAATTTACACAATTTTTGCTTAATCAGTGAGAACATTTTTTTTTGTGACTTAAAATATTTCTTCACATATATTATTTTTAGTGTTCAGATATTCAGACATTTTTTTCTGTTTTTATAAGTAAAGCATATTTTTTCAAAATATCTTTTTATTTGATCTTGAAACTGGTTGTGATAAAAAAAATTATCATTGCATCATTTAAAAAAAAAAAAATGTTGTGTTGTTTATAACAAAAATGCTCATTATTTTAGCATCACATCTCTTCTTTTTTTTCCTCTCATCCTTTGCTTTCTTCTCATCTCTTTTTTGTCTCCTTTCTGGTTTCCTTCCAACGCGATTGCCACCTTCAGACGCTGTTTTCTGCTTGCGATGAATTTCAAGGCTGTTTCCTCCCACAGTGGGAATTCTTTCAATTCATTTCAAGTTGAATATTTCTCAAAAGCTGCAACAAATATGGGGCACGTCTGTGATGAACTTCTTTTTGTTTTTTGGTTTAGAGCAGATTCTAAACTTTAACCTTTTGATTTTGAGCACTAAATGGAAAATGAATTATTCCAAACTTGTATTTTTATTTTGGTTTGTTTTAGACTATATGTTAGAATCTGCTGAGACAATATACAGGTAAATAAAACCTTGCTACTTTATTCATCTGATCACTGAGCAGAGACATGATGAGTGTCTGGATGGAGGCCATTTCCCTCCTCTGTCTGCATCCAGGCCTCTTTGAGCCTCTCTGTTGTTTTCTAACCTCTTAATCCCTGATTGAAACTACATGCTGGAACCACTGCAGTCGCAATCAAAAGCACCTGCTGTCAGGCCCAACACAGTCATCGAACAGAGCCGCGCTAAAACCATTGGCAATTACCAAGCACAAGGTCAAACCAGGCTGTTACTGCTCTGAGGTGAAGTGTGTTGTTTGTGGAAATGATAACAAGTTGGAGCTATTCTTCAGCAGGCCCATAGACTCCTCCTTTGTGCTAAATGTCAGAGTTCCTCTGTTATTTTTATTTTCATTGTTTTTTTTAGATGTAGATTTGATTTAGTCCCTCGAGATCTGATTGATGAGAGGGAGATCTGATGTTATTGATATTGACCTTTTGTAGATGTGTAGCTATTTGTGTGTGTGCAGCTGGTAAAATTAAGCTTTTACAGAAACATCATGTATTGATGTCAGTCATGGAGACAGTAAGGATGATTTATGTGAGGCGAATTGTTCTAAAACACAGCTCCCTGCTTTGAGACCATCAGCTTGGCAGGAACAATTTGGAATCGGTACAGAAAATCTTACCTGTAGCTACAATTTTAAGGTCTTTAATTACAGCTCCTTCGTTAATGCTACTAATTATGCTCTTAAGATGTATCAGCAAGGCCTGGAGGGAGCTTATCATTACAGTAAATGGCCAAGAGTGGGAGAAATCTAAAAAACAAGCTGATTTTTATACCTGAAAGCCTCCTAGATTGTGTTATAGGTTTTATATAAGCACAAAAATGTCCTCCTGATTGCATTAACATGCAGTGTGGGTGTTTAAAAAAGCATTGTCATTCAGCTGGTGGCAGATGCCTTCTGGACTACCTGTTTCTCCCCAGTCCCTGGCCAAAGCTGCCTGATCCAGCCAACTTAGGACCAGAGGAGCTAATTAAGCTCGAGCTTTTAGCATTCCAGTATCCTCTAGCTGTGCCGTGCCAGCACTGTCTCATGCCAGCATTAAATGGGGTTGTAAATATCCTCAGTAAGCTCAGACAGGAAGGAAACAACATGTCTGAAACAGGATTCACATGATATGGGGACAATCAGGCTGGTATTGTCTGTTTTTTACACCAGAAAGTCAACACAAGCTTTACTTTACTGATGCAGACTGTGATCTTGCTGTGTTTTATGTGTCCTCCTCTAGAGGGGCAGCCTAACCCAGATCCCCGTGGTGAAGGAGACCCGGGTGGAGTCGGGTCAGTTCCTGGTGCTCTCCGTCCTCTGCATGCTCTTCATCCTGGTAGCGCTGGCCGTGTCCGCTACCTTTTTCTGCGTCCGTCAGCGCTCACACCTCCAGATGAAGGAGAAGCTGGCCAGCCTGGGGACTGACACCAGCACTGACGCCACCGCAGCCTATCAGGTAAGACCAGCCCCTCTGCTATGAGCCAATCAGAGGCCAGGGCATTCAACCTAAGCTCTGCTATTGGTGGGGTTCACACACACTTTTGATTTACAGTGTGTTATCCAGTTGGTTTGTGTTTAGAGTTGGTTTGCTGCACTTTATCAAATGATTGTTATTTTGAAGAGTATCATTTATTTATTTAAATTTAGGGGTTTTTGCATGTTGGTGATCCTCATTAATTTATTTGATTGTTACTTTTTTGTTAATGAGAGCTTGTGTGTGTGTGTGTGCGTGTTTGTGTGAGTGAGTGAGAGATCGGAAACCTGTCGCCGTCGTGACCTATTCCCTCCGTTCCTCCAGGGCAGCGGGCAGCCTGCTCTGTATTGATTTTCGGGGTTGGGGCTCAGCTGTACCCAGCGTGCCACTCTGAACACATTTATCTGCATGTCGCGTTAACATTTTCAATATTTAATCAGATTTCCGCCAGGCTGCTCTGAGAAAGTGTCACAGTGATCGAGGGGGAATTTAATAGAAATAAATGAACACAGGCAAAATTTGGCCCTTTTTTTGATTACCACTTTTGAAATTTGAGGTCATTGAAGCTTTGCAAGTGTTTTGCAATGATAAAGAGTTTCAAGACTTTGTTTCTGGTTGGTCTGTTTTCATTCTTATAATCAGTCTGAAAGATGGAGTTAACAGAGGTTCTATAATCCTACGACCTGTGCTCCTCTCCGGGCGCCTCTTCATCTCTCTCCTGGCACTAGCTAACTGCATCCTCCTGCCTTCTTCTGGGAAACGCTGCCAGCTCCAGAGCAGTGCTCTGCAGAGATGCTGAGAGACTGGATGAGTTATGAGGTGGACCTGGATCGTGCCCCAAGGCCAAGGCCCTGGGCACCGCTTGATGGCTGTAATCATTAAAGTCTGACGGTGAAAAAGCTGATCCAAGACCAGGGCTTAGATAGAGAGAGGAGCAAGGGAGGGGGTCTGTGCTCCAAAGGGAAATATCACTGTGATTCATCACCAGATAGCTTGTGCTTTCACAAGGCATTTTCTCTGGTCTGCCCTGTCCTCGCTGCTATTAATTGAGTGTGAAAATTAATTCTGTGGAGAGGACCAGAAAAAGTCAAACTCAGTGGGGTTTACAAATTAGGGATTTAAATTACATATATAAAAAAAGACTAACAGCTCAAGCAAAATGTTGAAGATCTGATGTCTTGGCTGCACCGAGGCATGATGGGAGAAAAGATGAGTCATAGGTAGAGGTGTAATCTTTAGACTTCTTTTAGCAGAAAATTTAGAAATATTTGAAACACAAGTGCACTGCAGTGCATTTTAATTACTCCTGCTCCTGGGGCTTTATTTAAATTTGATCGATGGTTTGATTTTTCTACTTTTCTGAAAAAATAATCTAAAGAACCATTTTTAAATAAAGAACGTTTGGAGTTTTGTTTGTCTGGAACCCCCCCCACAACAACCACAGAATCAATTCCTATAAAATGATGTGTGTGACATCAGAATTTACTCTTTAGGTCTCTCACTGAACCATGTATTTTTGACGTAATTAGTATAAGCCGCATAATCCATGAGGATAATCCATTAATCTACTGACAGAGATACAGGATTTTACAAGGTGTGTTTACAGTTCTCAGCCCCTTACAGCAAAGGATAAGCCTATAAAATACACAAACTATTGTTTAAAAGATGATCAAATACATGAAATGTTGCAGAGTTAAAGAATAAACACCTTCAGCACTTTGTTTTGGGATTCCCAGGAGCTGTGCCGCCAGCGAATGGCAATCAGAACTTCAGAACGAGTCGAACGGCCCGAGACCCTGCGTCACTCGCGTTTGAACAGCGTGTCATCTCAGTTCAGCGATGGTCCAGCTGCCAGCCCATCAACGCGCAGCAGCACCTCTTCTTGGTGCGACGAGCCCGTACCGTCCAACATGGACATCTCCACCGGTCACATGATTCTGGTAAGATGTCTAGAGATGATCTGAGGAATGTTCTGTGTGATGAAGAGAACTTGGATGGAAGGAGAGAAGGTTCTAAAAGAATCAAAGCAGCATTTCAGCATGATTTCCATCCTAATTTATGCTTCTGCAGTTCCAAACAGTTGGTAAATGTGATCCAGTAAATATAAAATCTGACTTTATGGTAATAGAATTATATCTACACATGTAAAGTCAATCCTACACATATGTACCAGCTAATAATATGAAAAATGTAGAATTTAAAACCAAAAGTTTTGTTGTTAAATGCTTTAATTTTCATTTAGATGTAAATAAAGTTTTGTTCAAAGCAAATGTTGATAATCATAGTTAATCACAAAGTAATCAGGTGATGCTTTGATATTATGATCACATTAAAATCAGGGTTTACCACCATTATCCATGCTCTTCCTCATGAAAATATATTTTTTTTATTGATTTTACACAACAATAGATTCATTTGTACTCCTTGTTTCTTTTAGTAAGCTTGTGCTGAGGACTAACAGCCTTATTTCTCTCAGTTTATCGGTTTTGTTGTGTCTCTTTTTCATCCCACTCTCACTTTGTTCCTTTAAGAACCCTGTTATCTTTTCTTCTTTCATCACCCTTCCTGCTATTTTTCTCCCTCCTGTTTTATCTTACCTCTGTTTTTGCTTTTTTTTTTTTTCCTCCTTCAACTTTTTTCCACCTTCCTCTGTGTCATTTTCATCTTTCACCCCTTCTTGTTGCATCACTCTCACTGATGAGACCTGCACAAAAGTAGAACATCATTACGGATTTGATTGTTTCTTTTTTTTTTAGAACCATATGTGAGGATGTTTTCTTTAATGACGTAGCTTTTGGGTGCCACCGTGTGCACAAACACACAATGGATTGTTTTAATTTTCCACAACTTTCATTCCAAACAAGGAAAAGCTTGATAAAAGAGATGGATAGATGCCTTGCAGTGTTTCCATTAATGCAAAGAGCATTCATCACTCCACCGCATGTCTGGCTTTTATACTGCGAGGCTGTAATGAATGAGAGTGAATCTGAGTAATGCCTCGTATTGGTGGTAATAGATGGGTTTTGTTGCACTTGTCAAGGCTTGTTTGTGAAGCCCCCTTTTGAAAACATTGACAATAGAAAAGCATTTATCTGCACAAATAACAAAAGAGCTGCAGTGAATCATTTCTAGGAGCTGTTGTTATATTAGCCCTCGTTTCTTCGTGGCAGCATTAGAATATAGAGAGGTAAAACTCAGTGGGACCTTCTGCTGCTGCGACTGACATGGAGATGTCCTATAAGTTCTCTTCTTTAAAATTCAGCCATCATCTCACGTGAAACCATGTGTGAGATTGTCTTGTTATCACTCATCTCAGACCTATATTCCTCCATCTCTGCTCTCCTGCTCTTTGAAGTTCATATTATGAATACTGAGCTCTCCAAAGGACCCTTAACTGGAGGTCCTTTCTCTTTTTAAAGCCAGATCACCTCACACACACACACACACTTCACAAGACTTTTTGTTCTCAGGATAAATGAACAACAATGTCCCACTGTGGCAGCCACCATAAAACCTGAAAAGTCTTGCATAACGAAGTTCGGAGCTGGAATTGGATGCCTCTGTGTGCTGAGTCATCTGCTGTGTGTTTTCAAAGCTTCGACATGCCTCTGGTGTCCTACATCTTCCTTCTTTTGCCTGTTTCAAATGCTCTACGGTGCTAAAAACGGCCCTTTTTATCAAGTGAATGGTTAAAAATACAGAAGAATCATCAGTAGATGCAACACGGAAGCAGCATGAGGTCTTATTTCTGCTATGTTCAGTCTATTCAGCACCATGGACAGCGCTTTATAGCAACCAAACGTTGATGCGGTTTCTTTCACTTTGCTTCACTTCAAATTCACTAGTTTTTTTAAAAAGTTATTCTTATTTTAACATTAAAATAATTGTTTAAGAGGAAAAAATTGTTCTCTGCTCTCAGTGATTTCTGCTTGCAGTGTTAAATTTCATTTCTGAGCGAAAGACAAGTCACTTTCCCATTTGAGGCAGCACAATGTGCTCTTCTGGTTTCGCTATTATTTGTCACACAATTGCATATTAATACTCCTTTTTTCCACATCTCACAGCTGCTCATCATATCATAAAGCTCCCTGCTTAAACTGCTAGCAGCATTTTAATTTGACAGCAGTGCGTTACCTGTTGTGTCTGCCTCCTCTGGTCGTGCCTTCATCCTGATTTCACCCAGCTCTCCTTCTGCTGCCGAGGAGGCTGCTTAGGAAGGATTAGACATTGTTTCCCTGACACACAGGCCTCCCAACCCAGCTCTCTGATTGGCAGACATAATCCCCCCATTCACCGAGCCTTCGTTACCCCTGTCTCTGGAATACGCCATGGTCCACTGCCTCCCCCCCTTAGAAAACGAGAGGTTGCTCGATAAGGGCCCTGCTGGCTGCATTGCATTAGGCTTTCAGAAAAAAAATATGAATTTGGAATGCAATCGATTCAGTGGCATCGTTTGAATAGAATGGGATGCAATTCAGAGCGGATGTATCGAGTACATGGAGATGTAATGTTGGTCGGGGAGGTGGGATGCTGTCAGGCTGGCGTGCAGAGAGTACTTGTGTAGGGTGACGAGAGGCATCATGGTGACAGGCTCTGTCAAGTGGCCATAATGGCATGCTGTCATGTTGCTGGGAAGACAGTAGTGTGTGTTTGTGTAGACGATACACAACACAACATTTATTTTTTTCGTTGTACATGTGGTTTAATCTCTTAAATTGTTTTTTCTGTTCTCTGAGTTGCTTTTAAAATCAGATTTTCACTTTTTATTCTCCATCTAACAATACATTTTCATTTCATTTATAAATCATTGAATATTATTCTGATCAATGGTCGTATGATCCATCTGAGGCTAATGTGCTGGGCAAGCTTGTTTGTGATTATCATCCCAATTGTATACGTTCTGTAAAGGATTTCCCTCTTGACAGACAGGAATGAATGAATGAATCTAATGTCGGAGTGGAGTTTCACCTCTCCGCTCAGTCTACGTATACTCTGCTTTTAATAGGGGATAAAACCCAAGCACATCTGGGTATCGCTGTCATTGTATTAGCCAGCTGATCCCTGACATCAGTTTATGAGTCTGTAATCTTCTGTCTCACACAAAAGCGGGCTGAACCATCATCTCCGTTGGGAGGGGAGCCATGATACAGGGGAGGAAAAGGAACCATGTCGCCATTCTGAAAAAGATTTGCCCTGCCAGCTACAAACTCTAAGCTCCCTAAGATTTGTCCTGGTTTAGCAGAATACACACATACACAGGCCTTTACCCCTCCCCCCCTCCTCCTTTCTTTTTCCATCTTTGTCTCTCTGGCGAATTCAATTTTGTCTTCTCCAAGCGACGGCTTAAATGCAGACAATCTTATCAGCGGCTGTGCAAGCAGTGAGGGACATGATTGAAACACCCCTGAAGTATTTCCAATGCAGACAAACCTTTCAGGAGTCTTAATTGTGTGTGCGTGTGTGTGTTTCTTCTTAGTCAAACACACATAAATATGACAACATCCCCACCTTGATCCTCAGTAGCTTCTTCCAGTTGTTACAAAAACATGCTAGCTTAGTACGATAAAGCTCTATGAGTACTGATCATAGCTCCAATAAGAGGATTTAGTCTTTTTCCTTGCTTATTTATTGTTGTTGAAAAATATAATTATAGATAACGTCAATTTATTAACAGAAACCTTGTGAATGAAAAAGATAATTTATTACAGAGAATTTGGTTGTTTGATCTAAATTCCTGCAGAAACAACAATTTATTGTAAAGCTGTCGTGTCTCTGGTTGAGATGTTTCCTGTTGCACGGCTCTGGCTTAGTGTGAAATTGTGGCTGAGGTTCTGTCTGTTTTCCTCCAGTCGTACATGGAGGACCACTTGAAGAACAAGAACCGTCTGGAGCGTGAGTGGGAGGCGCTGTGCTCCTACCAGGCAGAGCCCGGCGCCTGCAGCGTGGGCCAGGGCGAACAGAACTGCAAGAGGAACCGCTCCGACGCCGTGGTCGTATGTAAGTCCCCTCACGTGGTTGTTGTTTTAATTTTCATTGAATAAATGTTCCCACTTTTTATAAGACTGGACCATTCTATCACTCTGGTTTGAATATATCTCCCTAAAATTGACCCTTTTTGTTGGTCTTCTTGCTAATTATTCAGTTAATTTAGTTTAATAAGGTTTTTTATGACTGTGGTAAAAATAAATTCTTCTTAAAAATCTCGATTGGTCCTGACAAAAACATTATTTTATTGGAACTCCAACAGCTCAGTTAAGTTTATTTTTGGTGCAGTTTATATTTCCTGAACCTAATGATTGAAATATGCAACAATCAGAACATTAATTCAACTTTTAAGATGTTCAATTTCACCCTAAAATGTACTCAATAGTACTACAAATTAATCCAAGAAGCACAAATCTGGTCCTTTTACTGAATTTTTCTTCCAAGTTCATATCAGATATACATAATAATTTATAGAATTATCTCTAGCAACATCAATATGAACAAATACATTTGCTGCAAGAATAGAACCAGCAGTCAGAAACTACTTTACCTCATTATGGAAAAAGAAAACACTGTTAGCACATGCAAATGACGTCGCTTTTAAAGGTTGTATAATCTGATTGTTGTTCATAATTTCAGTGAGTAAACTTCCTGTTAAGTTTATTTTAAAATCACTAGCCAAAAAACAAATAAAAAAAGGAAATCTTGGATGCTTTAGTAAGCAGCTGCTCTGTTCCTTTTGTAGTTACAGATGGTTGCTGCTACAAATCTGGCAAGCTAACAATTCCTAGAAGATTTTTTAAAGCATTGCTACAGATGCACAGTATTATAATCCCATTAATTAGCTGGGACTCCAATAGTATTTTTGTTGTTTACTTATAACGAAAATACTTGGAATAAAATAAATAAAAATGATTCAAATGAAAACATCTTAGGCTCAAAAGTTACAAACAGTTTCCAGCAGCAACATGCCCAGTACTAGATTATCCAAGACTATTTACAACTTGTTCAACTTGGTTTAATAAATCTGTCCAACAGTGTGTTTGGCTAACATTCCCATTTTTGCTAATTTATTATATGTCTCCAAAAAACTTACATTTTCGAATCCAAACACAGCTGCAGATGCCCTTAAAATATCAGTGAATCCAAATTCAAATTTGATAAAATAAATGTATTTACAGTATTATTACAGAAAATTCATTGTTTAAAAAACCCAAACACCTGATATAGATTGTTAAGATAAGTGAAGCTCCAGGCTTGAAAAGTGAAGCCACTGTCGCAAATTACATGCATTTCTTCCACCGCCCAGCAGGGAGCAACGTCTCTGCTTCCACAGAGATGTTATGCTTCCCGCAGGATTTATTAATGATTAAATTATCCTAATAACTAGTTTCAAGTTTTCTCCAATACACCACAGTACTAAATGTATGAATTATAATGCCATTCAGAAGAAAATAGACAATAAACAAGGTCATTCTGTTGGGGCGGAGCTACCTTGTGATTGACAGTTTGAAGCATCACACAACTCCATCTTTCATTAAATACAAAACAGTCTATAATTACTGCCTGTCAAATTCAACAAAAAAACTGCACAGTTTTCTTTATAAGGAATGTATAAAGGATTTGACCTCATTTTTTATGATTTATGGTTTAAAACAGATTAATTCACTCAAGTGGGTTTATGTCCATTGGAAACATTAATCTCAAGACAGTTTAATTTGTTTTATAAAAGAAGAATTTTACAGGTTATAACTTGCTGCTTCTTTAAGATAAAATAGTTAATTCACTTGGAGGCGTGAAGGTGAAGCAATACAAGAGTTTGCGTGTGATGAAAGTCTGGTGAAACTGTTCTTCCTTTTGGTTTCATGATCTCGTGTTTTGATGTTTAAAACGATGCTGTTGCTGTGCAGGAAGAGAAAAGGGTTGAAATATGTGAAAACCAATGATTCATCTCTATTGCAGATGATCATTCCCGCATCACCTTGAAAGCAGAGAATAACCACAGCAACTCGGATTACATCAATGCAAGTCCAATAGTGAGTATTTTATTATTATGGCTTTACATCTTGAGTTAAATCAGTTCATTTCTAGAGCTTTATTCTAACTACAACACTTATTGTTGCTGAATTTGACTTTCTGTTTATCCAGAATTATTTATTTCTCGATTCCTTGATAGATTTTTAATCCAAAATCAAATCTTTGTCAGATTTATTTAGTCCTTTAAGATGCAGAGCTGCATTTTTGGGGACTTATCAAATACATTTTCTGCAAATGCAGAAAGACTTCAATGCTAGAGAGCACTAAGGTTTATTTTTGTGTGTGCACGCGTCTCTTTTTTTTTTCACCAAAATATTGTCAGTCATGATTTCCCCCGAGGCTGCTGAGAAGGGATTCCATCAAAGGGAACAGGAAGCTATGCATTTCAAATACAGTGCCAAAATTTCTGAGGAGACAGATGAGGAGGAGGAGGGAGGAAGTGTGTGGGGGGGGCACACAGCTGTGCTAAAAGCCCATTACTCTTCAGAAACAAACAATGGAAATCTGCAGATGCTTCATTTATTCCTCCTGTTAATGTAAGGGCACATTCATAGAGGTGCTCATGGTGCAACATGTGCATCTTAAGGAAAAATATAATTAAAGTCCTCGTCTTTCTGGAAGAAACGTGCTTCACCCTTTGTCTTTCAAGCTAAATGTTTTAACTATCATCTTCTGATGTTTAGAAATGGTTCCAGTTTTATCCAGTTTGGTGGAAGCTTGAAAATAACGACAGCCCTCGAAGTCTGAGTCAATGAAGAGTTCCTTTAAAATCCACTCAGTTTGGCCAACAAACGAAATGCTTTGACTTCAAAAGTTCTGCAAAGTTTGAAGTAAATATGTTCCGCACTGTGTTGTGGATGATTCTCAGCTACATCAAACCGTTGCTTGTAAAATTGATAGAGCTATAGATAGTTGAGCATTTTCAAAGGTGAGATGGTTGTGGTGTTCATCTTAAATTTAGTTGACTCCAAAAGTTAATAGTTGTAGATGCATGTGTTTTGAAAGTTTAACAAAAATTGCAAAATTTGATGCAAAGATCTTGTGTTGGATAACTCTTAGCTATTAATGCATCAAATGTTGGCTCAATACTTGCGAAATTGACTGCATTATAGCCATTTGTGTGCATGTTTGCTAATGTTGATTAGCTTTGGAAGCCATCTTGACTTGGGTTGACTCCAAACTTGATTTAGTTGTAGATTTTTGACTGTTTTCTTCAAAAATCGAGGTAATATGTCAGTTGTTATTGCCGACTCGTTGCCTTTCAGCTGCAGGTGAAAATGACCTGTCAGAAAATAAAGCAAAGCAACTTGGAGCTAAAAGTTTTAGCTGCTGTGAAGGTGGATGAAGTCACAGCAGATACAGAAATGTGAGGATGAAAGGGCAGTAATTATAACACAAAAAGAACCCCCGCCTGAGTCGAGCAAAACTGTGACAATTATATCTGTCAGTGTGGCTTTTTCCTCCTCATTAGCTTCAGGGGGCACAACCTCATGAGTAAATAATCTGCCACTTCTTTCTGAGACCCTGAGAGGTCAGAGAGGCGAAGGGAAGGAGGTGATCTTCACTCTCTGCTAAGCACAGAGTGCACAGAGTGAACAGCGGGGGGTATTTACAGCTTGGATAATAATAATAGTCAATGCTTGACCACAAATTATGCTCACTTTGTGTTGCATCTTTATTGCAAGGAATACCTGGAAGGAATGTGGTCACATGATGTGGTTGGTATCCATTTAGCATCCAATCTCAGGTTGAAAACAGGGTGCTGAAGGTTTCTCCATTTGCCTGAGCTATTTCAGTACAAGCTATTTTACTTGAAGCTAAAGAGCACTTCTTTTACATGTTTTTTCTTTTGTTGTAGTCTATCTTCTTCCCACAATGGCAGGAGGAGGACAGCTGAAATACAGAACCACTCTTTCATGTTTCTACTTTAGTATTCATGTAGGGATGTGAGCACACAGCTACAACACGTCTGTGTCCTTGAGATTGGCTGAAAGGACTGGCTAACATTCGGCATCACCCTTTCATTTCTGCAGGGGGAGATTTTCCTCCTTCTGCTTTATCTTCTTCTTTGTCTAACCTATGTGAGGAATTTTAAGCAAGATGGATGCAGAGAAAATTGAATGACAGTTCTTTCTTATTTTGAAAAACAGAGAAATAAGTGTCCTTTTATGGAAATCTTACTGAACAAAAACAGTCAAACCCAAGAGTCCTGACATTGTATTTTTACTGCCGCTTCACACACCTCATCATAAGTTTGTACAATAACTCAAAATAATTAGTGGAATTACTATAAATAGCTTCCACAAATTCAGCTGAGATTTTTCCTCCTGACAACTCTTATTATAAATGTGTAAAACTAAAATAAGCTTTTATCTGGAAGTTTTTACTGATGCTTGTTTGTTTAAAAAATATGATGTAAATGACAAGAAACTGAAATCACCCCTGAATCTAGAGAAGAAAATACAGTTAAAATCTTTTAATTTGTAGATTTTATTGATTTTCATATTTTTTTAACTAGCACCTGGACCATTTATTGTGGAGTCAAAAATAGCTCTATAGTGCTCAATGATGGAGAATCCTTAAACATTCCTGGATCCAGATTCTGATCCAAATCACCCCCAAAATTTACTCACTTCTTCTATGGAATATTTCTGACCTTTCCTGAAAATGTCATCAAAATCCATCCAGAACTTTTTGAGTTATCTTACTAACAAACCCTGTTGAAAACAACCTTCTGGTGGAGATAATAATATATTCATGTACTATTAATAAAATTGGCACTTGGCCTCTGTAATATGTTCGTCTTCCACCAGAGGGCAGACGACATGTTGCAGGTTGCATTCAGCAGAATTTTTAAAGAAAGTGCTGATCCAGTTAAAGAAGAAGAGGTGTAAGAATTTTACATATAGGAGAATCAAATATGATAAATTTGGCATTATCGAGTTAATGCCATTAAAAATCCTCCAAAATGAGTTCCTGTTAATAACTAGTCTTTTTTGCTGTATTTTTAAAGTTACATTCTTGGGAAGATACGAACAGAAAGTACATGTGTACCATCGTTGGCGTTACTATACATCTGTGAATCTTGTTCAGTGGCTTATTATTTTTAAATGAGTCAACTCCTTGTTAATTGTGTATAAATGATCCTTATTTGTCCTGTAAAACTAGCTTTACATGTTTACATGTTAAACATGCTTCTCCAAATAAAGAAATATATATCTGTTAGGCATTATAATGATAAATACACAGAAAAATCAAGTCACAGTAGTTTCTACTTCCATTTGGTTCCACTGACAGCTCACTCTGTTTGATTAGAATTTATTTAAAGATCTGATCTTTGATTAGAAAATAGAGATGAGACAAACATCAGCTCAATCAAACCTCAGTCACATTCCCCAAATCCAACCAACTGTTTTCTCATTCTCTATCATTTCTCAATATCTAGTGTTTTCATGTGTTAAAAGAAGCAGTTTTCCTTTTGTCTAATCAGTCGGAACAGTTTCACAAAAGTCTGTTTGATCATCAAGATTCTAAAAATCACAGTAAAAGTTAATGAGAAGGTTTAGCTGTAATGTAGATTTGAAGTTAGTCAAGATTAGTTATTATTTTACAGTAAGATCCATCAATTATCTGTTTGCATGAAAACAAAGATTTTCTGTTTTCGTCAGGATAAAGATGTTTCCTTCAGTAGATCCAGATGGAGGTTTGGATGAAACCAGAGAGAATGTATTTTAATACTCAGGTTTTCTTTCCAACAACGTGTCTCACTCCGTTTTCTCATCCCCAGATGGACCACGACCCTCGCAATCCGACTTACATCGCCTCTCAGGGCCCACTCGCCTCCACCGTGGCGGACTTCTGGCAGGTAGGATGCATCTGCACGTCCTCTACTCACCTTTCATCTCTTCAGGTTTTTGTGTCTGCAGCAGCAAAGAGCTTTGAAACGAAGCTGCACGGAGTGTGTTTTTGATTCTCAGTGTTAGAACGGATTAACAAGAATCCATGAAATATGTCACTTAATTTAAAGATATTTCATTTTAAACATTATTATTATCATGATGATGTATGAATATTTTAATGTGAATTTCATGGTATAGAGAAAACAGGAACAAGTGTTAAAGAGGCCCTTCCATTAAAAACGGTGTTTCTGAGGTTCCTGTTGAATATTTTAGCTCCACAGGTGTTCTTACCTTCATATTGGGTGTGAAAACATCTCAAACTACGCAAAACCCGAGTTCGAACTGCCCTTTATTTGTATCGTCACAACTCCTTTGCTCATTCGTATTCATCGGCTCCTGGAGTTGAAACCACGCCTAGCATGCTGCTGGCTAAAAGCTGTTAGCATAAACATGTATCAAACCGGAAGAGACTACTTCTGCTGTTGCCATGCGTAGCAGGTCAGGATACAGCATACCTTGCTCTCATAGGCTAGTTTGTTAGCCAATCAGAGTCCAGCAAATTCAAATAATGAATATTAATGAGTTACAGCCCGAAGCCTGATGAATCTTGACGCAGATAGATTGAAAGGTCTGTTAATCATTGTTTCCTGACGTTTTTTATATATAAAATGTTTCATTTTACAGGTTAATACTTCAGAAATTTGTGTGAAATGGCCTCTTTAAGTATGTTTAGTTGTTAACTAAGATCAAATATAGGCACAAAAGCTTATATAATCAATGAAACACACAAGTTCCTAATTATATCCTCTAATTAAATATGAAAATTTAGACTCTGAAACCACTCCTTGTTGCAAAGAAGTAAAAAAAAAAACATATTTATATATTTTTTAAATATCTGCACTTGAGTTCAAATTGGTGCTACTGCTGTCCTTCTCATCAATAAAACTATATCACTTAATTTAAAACAAACCTGCACCTTTTTGTTTCAAACACCCCAACTGTATTTAAAATAAAGCTGAGATTTACTCCTATTTGCATGTTGACTTCCCTCCTATGTCCATAAATGTCAAAGCAACATGCCATTAATTAGTGTCTACGGGCTATTGTAAAACACGTCAACTCATGTGGAAGTGAACCTTAAACGATGCATGCTCGCCAAATAGCATTCCTCTGTGTTAATAGGGACAGCACTGTAGTAATTAGTAGGTCCGTCACCTCCATATGGTGAAGTAACTCTAGATAACCGTGACCAGGTTGTAGAAGTGTGAGACATAAATCCTAGTGGAGCAGCTGGTCCTGCACTCTGCGCTCTGCTTCAAGGACTCCGCTCGCTTTCAATCAAGACAAACAGAGTTTAAGTTTAAGTCGTGTTTAGATTTGTTTACACTCAGAGAAATACTGATTTTAAACCTCCTGTCATGCTTCATCATCACTAAAAAATTTTTTAAAGACACAAAAGATGCTGTTCTTAACTTCTTCGTTCTCTTTTAAGTGAATAAATACATTTTTATTAGCTCAAAGCAGTTCAGATCTTTTAAAGTGGGATTCTGTTTATTTACCTGAATTAACCTTAATTTAACAAAACAGATTAAACAGCTAGTCCAAAACAGATCACCTATCAGAAACTTCCTGTTTAATCAGCTCCATCTATTACATGGTGATTTACATATTATTCTTTGGTTATCTTTAAGAACAAACAGTAGCAGCTAGTTGTAGCATTTTCTGGTGCATCCTGGGACATTTCTGTCTGGATTATTAGAATATTTCTATTGAATAACCAAGTAATGTGAATTTGACAGAAGCATAAAGATTTTTAAAATGTTTTTTGAGAATTCTCTGAGACTGGGTTTAATTTAAAATGTCAGTAATCCACTTTGATCTTAGCTCATCAGTTTGCTCAGATCGATTTCTTCAAACTGAGGTCACTCAAAACTGCAACAGGCAAGATATTAATCATTCAAACCTTTCCACAGAACTCCACATCAAAAGATTTGAACAATCGCTTTAAGAAATATGTTTTTCAGTCATGAATTTAACTCTGATTTTTTCCAGATTTAGCTCAAATTTACTAGTGTTGGACAGAGCTTGTCTGACTTAAACAAAAAGCACTATGTTGGAAATCCGCACTAGCCATTCATTATTCAGTAAAGTCAACCTTGGATTGTGGAAAGCAGAAAAAAAACACATTCTTTACCCCATTAAAAGTAAACAAACAGGGAAAACACTGGTTGTCTAATGCAAATGGAGCTTGCAGGAGGCAAATCTTTTTGCTCTCTTCTGCCTAATCCACTCCAGCCCCAGGCAGAGCTCTGAAAGGCAGCTTGACTCTAATCCTCTGCTCCTCATTCCTCCATCCCTTCATCCTTTACTCTCCCATCCATCTATCCATCCATCCATCCATCTCCCCTCTATTACCTTAGCTCTGCTGGGCCTCGCCTCTTCTCAGAATTAGCAGCCAATCTGCATGAGCTCACATAGGAGAAGTCAGACGTTTTTAAGAGCTGATGAATGGTTTTTGGATTTTAGAAGCTGTTAATCACAGTTTTTTTTATATAAATGGCTGTTCCATGTGTAGATGAAACATAAAAACCCACTTTCCCCCCACTACCTGCAAATATTAGCAAAATTATACAAGACTAAATGGATAATATTCCCTAACATTATCACCTTGCCTAATCTCATCACATCCTGGCACAGTTGGCACAGTTGGTGCATAATGTGTCCACTGGGTTGGATCACAGAAGCTTGTGATTAGTGTATAGTCAAGGCCATTGTGTTTTTATAGCAATCATAAAAGCTGCGTTTCCTCCTCATTTTCCTAATGGTTGCCAGTGGGCCTCTATTTCTTTCCAAGGACACATTAGATTGTGATAAGATGAAATGGAGCAGCAGTGCAGAAGTTGTTGTGATCTTGCTCAGACAACTGGGAGAGGGCGACAAGAGGTGCCCTCCCGCTGCTCCGCCCTGCATTTATCATTTGTCACGCGCAGAGAGGTGACATTTATTCATACCTCCTGCACTAAGATCAAGAAATTAATTTCACTCCGATGCACGGCTTGAGTGTAAAATGCAAGTTCAGCTGCATATTAATGCTATTTAAATTTCAAAGGAACGCATGTGAGGGAGTTTGTTGTGTCCTGATGGGTGCGTGTTTTCCCGTGTGTAGATGGTGTGGGAGAGCGGCTGCGTCGTCGTCGTCATGCTGACCCCGCTGTCAGAAAACGGAGTCAAGCAGTGTCACCACTACTGGCCCGATGAAGGATCAGACGTTTACCACATATACGAGGTATGCTCGGAAGCTTTAACCAATCAGAGAAATGTAGATCCTTCTAATCAGATTGTTTCAGGGGAAGAAATAAAAGAAAAGTAAAAGTTTGTGGGGTTTTTTAACATTTAGCAGCAGATTTCACCAAGTTAAAGCAGAATGATTCTAATTAAAACTGTCAAAAAATTTTGTGATTCCAAATGATTCATAATCTGATCTGCATGTCAGAACACTTCATGTTTGAATAAAGAAGAGTGGGTGGGGGGCTCGTTAACAGCTTTCAGTTGCTTCGTTTTCTTTTTCTCTGTAATGCTAACCCTGGGTGACAAGGACATTTTCATAAAGACATTTTACTGCTAACTGTCCCAAATGTCAATCTTTCAAAAGATTCAACTTTATTAGCTTCTTTTTATAAGCTGGTTGGGAAAGAAAAAAATTAAATAATGGTACAATGTTTTTTTAAGGGGAAAAGCCAAAAAAAAAAATCAAAGAAAAGCAAAAACATCGAGGGAAAACAATAAGATGAGTCACAGATTTAGAAAACAAAACTCTGCTTATTACAAACACTGTACTGATGATGCTGTTAGAAAAATTGTACGACAGAACAACAATGAAATAAAGGTGAAAAACATGAGAATGAGGTAAAGTTTATTCAACTTCTTAGCTCTGCACTGAAGCATCTGCACATTCAAAGTGAATAAATTACTCTCACGTTCTTCGGTGTCTGACTTAGTTACGTCTCATTTTGTCACAAAATGACTCTAATTTAGGAGAAGCCAACACACAGTTTGATACAGTACAGCAGGACTTCTCTAATTACACATCATCTCTTCCAAACTTTAGTCAACAAAAACAAAAAGAATTCCCTGAAACTGGAAGTTGTTACGCAGCATTGAAGAAAATCCCTGTGTTGGATGCTTAAGATTCTTTTTGCATGTTTTTTGGTCAACGTGCAGGTCAATTTGGTGTCTGAGCACATCTGGTGTGAAGATTTCCTGGTGCGAAGTTTCTACTTGAAAAACCTGCAGACCAACGAGACTCGCACCGTCACCCAGTTCCACTTCCTGTCCTGGATGGACCGCGGGATCCCCGGCTCGGCCAGGACCCTGTTAGACTTCCGCAGGTAGAGAAGAGATCCACAGATTCTCCCATTCGGCGCATTTCTAAACTGACCTTTCAGTCCACGTTTGCTTTTAATCACCTCCCTGTTACACTCTGCATTCTATCAGTGCTGCTCTGGTTCTCCCTTTTTTTTAAACCCTCTCTACCTTTTGGTGAATAGTTGTTCTAATAAGGATCCTGTTTCTCTGCCCGTCCCTTTCATCCCGGGCCGATCTCCCCTCACCTCCCTCCAGCACATGTGATGCAGCAAATTAACAGCCCTGCACTGCCTGGCTTGGCTTGGGAAGAAACGAAAGAGAGAAAGAATAATAAAACATCTAATTCAAACACCCAATTAAATGAGAGCTGTCTCACCAAAAACACAGGAGAGAGGAAGGGAGGGGGTGGCTGAATAACCTCACTCTGTTCTCCTTATAATGTGTTCTGGCAGAAGAGCAGCAGATTTCCTCAGAGAGAACCCAGGAGGGATAGGAAAAGCCCTCCAAATGAGAATAGATGCATCTGATTTGTTGCTGGAAGTCTCGGGTTTCCAAGGCAGATGAGAGATTTTATGCTTTTCTGACAGAGCTGGTGCAGAACTGAACCGAGTGAAGCTCACACTCAGGTGTTTAAATATCATACTAGTGTGCAGGTTTCAGATGTGTGACAGTTACATGCACGTTGTTTAGGTTATTGGGTGTCTTCAGCTCTCTGATCAAGTCAGTCAGAGGACTCAGATCCACACAACGTGCGCGCTAACACTCAACGGTTCTGTGGTTTTGGCCAAGTTGGTATTTTGCGGTTGCCAGTGTCATTTTTGTGATGTTGCAGCTAGTAATATGAGCCCAGTTGCATAGTCACAAAAGTGATCATTGGAAACTGTGTCTCCTCAGCCAGGCCTGGGCACACACCGTCTCTCTCTCTCTCTCTCTCTCTCTCTCTCCCTCTCTCTCCTACACACTCACTCCCAACTCTCTGTTTTCCCCCTTCCCCTCCTCTTCACTGCTCCTTCCTCTGGCTTGCATGAGAACTCAAACCATGATATCTTACTGGGGGCTTGCTTTGAATTTTTACTCATTTTTTTTAATGCAAAACATCCTAAATAATGTAAAACTATACATTAAAGCGAAGGAAATTTAAATTAAATGCAAAAAAAAAGAATGCAAAATGCATAAAATATATATATGAAGGAAACTTTTTCTGCAGAATAAGCATTGAGTTACACCTGATGGAACAGATTCTTCTCTCATTTAAAATTCAGTGCATGCATTTTTAAAGATTTTTTTTTATTTTAATTTTGATCATTGAGATACTTTTATTCTGGAAATCCAAAGGAATTCTACATGAATGCAACATTAATGAGAAATCCATTCACATTTTTAAAAACTATTTTTACAAATGTAAATATTAAAAGACATTCTTTTGTGGCGGTTTTGCAAAAAATAAATAATGCAAAACAAGACAAAGTGTCAAAGTGATGAGATGTTTAGCTGTCTTGTTTTTTCTAAATGCAGGGAAATAAAGGGGTGCTGAAGGATGATACCAGTGTAGTCAGTTTCCATGACAACAGAGGGGTGTGAAAAGGCTTGTTGGCCTTCACCGTGCCTGTGGTGTAAAACATTCATAATTGGCCGGGGTTAATGCGTCGGCGGTCTGCAATCACAACATCGCAGCAGCAGGACGTCCATCACCCACACGTCACTGAGACTTAACTGTCACTGACATGATGCCGGATTTATTTACGGGTTTCTTTCTTTCTCCCTCTTTCTCTTTTTTCTGTGCTTGAACTGAAATAAGTGACTGACTGACTGGCAGCAGGAAGCATGTCTCAGATTTTTTGCTTTGATTATCACCCAGAATCAACAGAGCAGAAGTCCCTCACCAGTCACATTTACTGTGATTCTCACTGTCCTTATTCAGCCAAAATGAAGCAAATTAGACTTTGCAGCCTTCCGTTAACATCAAGTTTTCTCTGTTGTTTCATTGCAGAAAGGTTAACAAGTGCTACAGAGGTCGATCTTGCCCAATAATTGTTCACTGCAGGCAAGTATAACTGTTTGAACTTTGTGACAGTAGTTGGAGCACAGTGTTTGTCATGGCCGAGGATTTAAACCTACTTTTTTTTTTTCACTATCTGAACCACTGGAACTTCTGTTTATTCCACACTCTGTTTCTTATGTAAATAATGTGTCACAACTTTACAGACCGATAGACTCCTTCCATTTCCCATTTGGTTGAGTTAGTTAACCGGCCTTGATTGGTTCGTATTAAACACCAGGTATCTGTCGGACCACTCTTTAATAGTCACATCCTGTTAAGTCATGCATGCGGGCCAATAAGCCCACTCGTCCTCTGAGGAATGGAGTATCTAGAAATGGATTAATGAAGCCGTGGTGCTCAGGCGGCTCTCCTGTTTTATTGGTCTTGCCTTTATTAGAGAGATGTCCACGCCTTGTTTGCAATTAACATGCAGAGCCGCTGAATGGCCAGCGGGCACAAAGGGAGGCTTTTCATGGGGCTATCTCTGGAGTAATGGAAAAAGCGAGGCTCTCCAAAAGCGGTTCTCAAACCGCCCCTGGCCTCTCAACCTCTCCTCTGCTCCTGAGGTGCATGCATTTAAAAGCTTTTGTCCCCAGCGTGCCTTAGAAACCGTTCCCCTCTCTCCAACAGCCACTCTCAAGACCACACATGCTCTGGTGTGTAAAGGTTTAACATAATTACATTTTTTGAAGATATTCACATTAGTGATTAATGATTTTTTTTTTTTGCTTTCAAAAGCATTTTATTCCATGTGTTTTATCATGTTCAGTGCAACTAGAGAAGTATGCATGTGCATGCATGGAGTCATTTGTGTTGAAACATACCTAAAAGTGTCCCAGCAGATGCAAAATGTAAATAAGTAATTTATTTACTCATAAAGAAAAACACGGTGAGATTAAAGTGTCTCACGCTGCCACCTTAATGATCTCTGTTCGTCTGTCTCTCTGCAGTGACGGAGCTGGCAGGACCGGGACTTACATTCTGATTGACATGGTCCTCAATAGGATGGCGAAAGGTAACGATCAATGGCTTCTCTTTCACTCGCCCTGCTTGAAGGGTTGCCCCGGCAACATGAAAGCCTCTCATTTTTCCATCGAGGGTCTTGGGGATGCAT
The DNA here is from genome assembly GCA_006937955.1 of Pachypanchax playfairii. NCBI lineage: Eukaryota > Metazoa > Chordata > Actinopteri > Cyprinodontiformes > Aplocheilidae > Pachypanchax > Pachypanchax playfairii. The sequence continues at coordinate 10,973 of SSNP01000024.1, read as the reverse complement.
TAGAGGGTGACTTCTGTGAGGCATGGAGAGGCAGCGGAGACAGAGGCAGACGTGGAGGGAGCTGCAGGGAGCGGGGAGAGCAGGACAAAGAGGAAACAGAAGGAAGGGAAATGAAAAAGAATCCTCCACCCACATTAATAATTATCTATTTAAGCAACCTTCACACCATATTGACCTGCGTCAGCAGCTGCAACATGAATTTAGATAGCACATGCATGAAAATGAAATGTTTAAAGAGAAAACATTAAAAATGGGCTGTTTGCTCCAGCAGTGCAAATCAGTACTTAATATTTCATGGGAAGGTAGTGATTTTAATATTGATTTATTCTGAACACAGCGTTGACATGTTTTTGAACTATACTGGCTCTTGTTGTGAACGACTCTGCAAATATAATATATTAAATCTAGAAGGATCTCTGCTCCATAATTCCATAAGACTAGAACTTTTATCCTGCATAAATAAATGGTTAAATTCTCCTTTTGGGTTCTTTGAGTGATCCCTGGTATGAACAGCTATTGTTGATCTGGAGTTGTGCTCAGTCGGGTCTTTGCCCTCTGACCTCTGACCTTTCCCCTTTCCCCTCTCTGCATGCCTTCCTGCGGGTATCAGACATCCACTTCAGATGCACATCCTGTCTGCAACCTAACTGACCACTCAGCTGCGTTTCGGCTTCTTTTTAATTTTTTGTTTCCTGTAGCTGAAATCAAATACCTGAAATATGCATAAGCTCATTCTCCAAGGCTTTTTCTTTTTTTTTTTTTTTTGGTGAGAGAGCCTCTTGGATTCCAGCTCATCTAAGACTTGAAAGACTCGTCTGAGAGCTGGAGTACCTTTGAGTGCGAAGTCCAGCTGCATTAAATCACCCACACACTCATTCTCCTGCTCTCTTCTTTGCTTCCTTATTTCCCCAAAAAATATCTTAAATTTTCAGGAGCTGGCTGGTGTGCAACTCATATATCTGGAGTTAGTATAAGATCTTTGCGTCACAGACTCAAACGCAGCTGATTACAGTTGAAGCAACTGTTGCATGGGTTAATCATCAAAATGAGTGCTGCGGAGCTGCTGCAAATCATTTTAATTGGTGATTCTCAGATTCATGCACGAACACCCTCTCCAGTTGGATGTCATCTTCTAAATCGATCTTAGACATGTAGAGAAGGCAGGGCGTAGTGCTTCTGAATGTATGTTGCACACGCGCAAAAATATCTTTTTGCATATTTTATCAAGAAACAGTCAGGCAGTCAGCGAGCAAGCAGCCCCCATGCAAGTCTTTCGAGGGATGAATGTAATAATTTTCAATTGCTGTGCTGTTCCAAAAGGGAGCACGGTAAAAGGAGAGATTGACAGATGTGAGCTGGATTACTTCGCTGCTTTGAACTCAGTCCAATTTTCACTCTGTTGCAGGTGCTAAAGAGATTGATATTGCTGCAACCCTGGAGCACTTGAGAGACCAGAGAGCTGGCATGGTCCAGACAAAGGTACAGTCCTCGGCTTTGAGTCAGAAGAGTGTGGGGAGGGGGTGTGTGTGGCGGGGGGGTCATTCACTGAGTTGATTGTTTGCTTCATGAGAGCAAGATCATCAGGAGGTCTGTCACATTTCAAACTGACGTGATTTTTAGAACCTGCTAAATCCAGTAACATGCAATAAGCTGCAGATATAAAATGTAAAATCTGAAGTTCTAAAAATAAATTCAATCAAACAACAAAAAGCTGAATTTTCACACATTGTTATTTGAGACGGTAAATGTTGCTGGAATTTTGCAAAAACTCTAATTTTCTATCTAATAAATGATAAATATTTCAATTAGCGGGACCTCAACATCACATCACACAGACCAGCGTGTTCCTCTCATCCTCAAATCAAACTCAAAGAAATGTTCCCTCTGTTCCTCTTTCAATTTGAGACAATAATAATAATAATAATAAAAATACTAAACATGCTGCCGCAGTGGGTGATAATATTTATGGAAGCTGCTTGCCAACAGTCTCCTCAATGCTTCATTAATGCTGCTTTCACAGCCGCGTTCTGTTCGGCGGAGAGAAAAGCTTTTCAAGCACTCTCTGTTTTCTTCTCTGACACGTCTAAGTGAAATTACTTTGGAATATTGTTGATTCCACTTTGCAGCTTCATGCAGGCTCTACACAGAAATTAGACTGTAATGAGGTATGAAACGCAGAGTTGAGTTTCAAAGATTGGACAGCCATTTCTCCTCATTTTAATGATGTTTCCACTTTATTTTTTGTACATTAAACATTAAATCTCCCCTTTTTTCCTGATTACTGCCTTTTATAGACATCAATGAGCAGTAATTACAACACGTGTGATGGTTTTTCTTCCTGAGTAACATCTACTTCTGATCTGCTGAGCGGAGATTGATCCCCCCCCTGTGGTTTAAATGTGAACAACTCATTTTAAGCCTGATTCGAGAGCACATTAGCACCTATAACTGGGTTGGAGGTAAATATGGATGTACTTACTTGTAGTTTTTGGGCCCCATCACAACTTTAGAAGACACATGAAAATAGCAAAATCCATCTAGTCTCAAAGCAGAACTGGCGACTCTTCTGTATCGATTGAGCCTATCCTCAGGCCAAACTATGGCAGGCTGTGTGTTGACACATCTGAAGTCTGTTCCCTCCAAACTCCTACATACTCTTTCTGTATAAGAGGACCCTGTGGCCCGCAGCCTGGGGAGAGGAGAGCAATATAAAAGCACCAGGTCTGTGGGGCGAACATCAATCAGTTCCTCTGGGAAAACCATGAGCCGCTTTCACAATCAAACGCAGACTCTGAAAAAAGCTGAGTTCAACTCAGAAGCTCCATTTTAAGGCACACCTGGCTGGATCGATGCCGGCTGAGCGTGTGCTTCAGGTTGAAAGAGAAGCAATTGAGCTCAACTCTGTAGCCAGGCACAGGCAGGGTCAGGAGATAGGGAGGAAGAGGAGGAGGGGGCAGCTGCCAATCACTCTGAAATGGCATTCAACACACCTGGACACACACTAACACTTTGTCTTTCTCTGCATCCTTTCCTCCCCCATCTTCTCCTCCTCCTCCTCCTCCTCCTCAGGAGCAGTTTGAGTTTGCTCTGACAGCCGTGGCAGAGGAAGTGAACGCCATCCTGAAAGCACTTCCTCAGTAAAGACACCACACCTGCTGTCCTTCTTCCACTTCTTCCTGCTCATCGAGCACCAGTCTTCTCTGCTCACTCAACACTGATATCTCTCTCTGCCCTCCTCTCCATCTCAACCTCTTCTCCGTCCTCAGATGATCCCGTATCCTGAATGTTGTGCCGGGTATCTCACCTGCATCCATATTCAATCACATTCCCGCTGTGCGATGTGTGAATATGAGCCCATGGTTCTCTGTACAGTGATATTGTTCCTGAACATACTCTGATGAGATATTTATGTAGCTTCAAGTGCAGATTTATGTTTTAAAATCAGCTGTTTCCTGTAAAAAACTGACACAGACTCTTAGAAAACAAACCACTCGGAGGCTGCAACTACTCTTGTGTGTTCAATCCTAAAATAAACAGTGGTAAATGGTAATCACAGTCTCTTGGAGATTATGTTAGTTTGTTTATTTTGTGAATGAGTTTAAATTAAAGGTGCACTGATTGCACTTTTACTTGACCATTTCTGATTTTTGTAAAGCTTTGACTTTCCAAGCAATCAAGATTTTTCTCTAAGAATTAAAACCGATGGGATATAATAAACGTTTGTTTTTTTCAAATTTCTAACTTTATTGAAAGTTTGAATGAAAAATATGTTTTTATTTTCACCAAATTAGCAGCAGGAGGCTTTTTTCTGTTTTTTTTTTTTTTTTTTTTTAACACACTTGAAAACATACAAGTGCACTAACCACCAGGAAAAATGTTTTTCTACAAGACCTCCGTCCATTCATTAGAGTCCAACATGATCCTTACAAATAAACCACATGAATTTAACGTGTTTTCCTCCTGTGATCACACAGGATCTGTTAAACCATGTTTCTAATGTACTTCACATGGTTTTGGTTCCAAAATGGTGTCATACATGTGTTTCACACCTGTTTCAGAAATTGCATATTTTCAAGGAAATATTTGTAAGTCAATAAATAGAACCAATTTACTTGTAAATGGTTCAGATTAATATTCACTCATTTATATTATTATAATTCATAGCTAATTTCTTGACGTTTGCCAATTACAGGAAGAAATTTATGTGTGAAGATATAAAATTAGCAGTAGGTCTGTAAAAAAATCCTGTTTTTCCTTCTAGCAGCATCTTCGGCCTGTTATTCTTACTTTGAGTTTATTACAAATATTCCAAACTCTGAATCTTCTTTACTCCACACTCAAAATAAGATATTTCTATGAGCCTACATATGGTGCTTTCACTGACAAGAGAAAAATCGGATTTTTGATTGCTTGTCAAGTCAAAAATTGTCAGATTCTAGTCAACTGTAAAGCAATCTTTGCATCTCTATTTAAAATCAAAAATCTAAAAGCATGATTTGTCCAAGTGATCATATTCAGAAAGCAGTAATAACAGCAATGAGTGTCTCTACTTTTTGTTTTGGGCCCTTTTTGCTCGTCAGTTATGAAACAAGTTAACAAATCGCTGCAGTTCTCATCTGTAATAAACTTTCAGAGTGTAAATTCAGTCACTGCCTGTAAAACTCATGATATTGTACAAGATCTCTCCTCCAGATGAAGTGATGTGCTGGATCAGCTCATGTTTCTCCTGCCTTGTGACCTAAATCAATTAATATACACATAAAATCACATGTTCAGTTGTTGAAGTGAGTGTTGATGTAATTTGGGTCTTGAATTACACCACAGAGTCTGACTTAAAAAAAAACAAAAAACATCTCAGATCATCATTATCACAACATATCAGCTATTTTTTTCTCATTTGCTATAATAATTACATTTTTTGTTTGTTTATTTGGTCCAGAAACATCTCTGTTAATATTAAATGTGAAATATACCAACTGAAATAGTTATTTCCTCTATTTAGAAACACTGTCATGCTGTATCAGTCGTAACAAGATTATATATAAATATAAAGAACTTCTATTGGGATTGCTGCTAAATTTGTTTGTCCCTCTATCACTGGTATATTGTGATATTTTGTGCGACATGACAGATTATTTGTTCTATAGATGATAAATTACTTTATGAACCCTTAAAATACACACTGGGAGCCTCAGTGAGAATTATATATATATATTTTGTGTGAGAAGTAACATTCAGATTGATAATAAATCCAATCAGACTACACCCTCTGCTGTCTGCTGTGTAATTTTATTTCTGATACACTCACAGACAAGAAATCCACCCTCCCGTTGAAAGACACCGGATTGAATGACAGTTGTTGGAAAGTCACAGAGAATGTTGTATAGTTTTCCCTGAGGGTTTGTATAACCGGTGAAATGTTTGTTTCATTGGCTCGGATATGAAATGAAATCTGAGTTCGTGTTACAATATTACAGCGAAGAGCGAGTTCAGTCACTCAGAGTTGAGTTACTTCAGTCAGTATCAGCTGAAACTTGTGTATGTATTTATCTAATAAACTGTATGTTTTGATCACAAAGTTACAAAAAGATTTCAGCTCTCAGACTGTGTCCAAATTACACAAGATAGTTTGTAGAGCTTTTAGATTCTGCTGTATCGACATACAGTATTTGAATCCTGAATATCCCAACAACAACTCCATACATACTCAGAACTGGGATATTTTAACATTTCATAGAAAATATGAGAATGTTTTGATTTTGATGGCAGCAACACGGAACAAGATGTTTACTATCCTCTCTTCTTTTAACATCTACCTTTAAACATCTGTTGGAGTTTTACCAGAGGAGTGTTGTCTGATTCAGGATTCTAGCTCAACAGCTCTGGACCTTCATGGATGGATTTTTTTGTAGCATGATGCACCAAATGTTGGTGAAAGATCTGGACTGCAGGCAGGTCAGTTCAGCACACAGAATCTACTCCATGAAGTCATGATGTTACGATGATGCAGTTTGTGGTTAAAGATTGTCTTCCTGAAAAATGCAAGACCTTCCCTATAACAGATGTTTTTCAGATGAGAGCAGATGTTGCTCTAAAACCTCTATTTTTCAGTGTTGCTGGAGCCTTTCCAGATATGTAAACTGTCCACACCATAGACCTTTTAGATCATGTTTCTGGATGTTTATTTTTTACAGAATAAGTAGCTTGGTAAAAACTCATATCTGTTTTTCATGCAGTGCTGCCTTATGGTCGACAAAGCATGAGCATCCAGTTTTGACCTTTGAGAATCCTCCTGATTCCCTGAAACTTTCAAATATATTATTTAGTGTAGCAGATCTTGAAAATCTTCACCATTTTTTTTAGATGCATTTTGTCTCAGATTGTTGAAACTCTGCCCATCTTTACATCTGCGAGGCTCTGCCTCTCTGAAATGCTCCTTTTATACTCAAAAATGTGACTGAGCTGTTTCAAATGTTTTCAAATGTTCCTCCAGTTTCATTTGAATTTTGCTAATTACTTTTCAGGCCTTCTGCTGCGTCTGTTCCAACTTCTCTGAGATGTGTTGCTTAAACGTAAAATATCTCAGTTTCATCATCTCATATATTGACTTTGTTCTATTGGGAAGCCATTAGGTTGTAGATCTTTTGTAAGAACCACATGGATCAACACAAATCAGCACCTGGAAATATATATTTTAACAACAAAAGGTCCTATTTAATTATATGATGGCGTGAGATTTAATCGTGTACTGGAACCAGACACTAGGGGGTGTTTATTCTGCTTCAGCTTTAACTTAGCCCAACAAGTTAACAAGACACGTTTCTATGTTCAGTGGTACGAAAACAAGAGCCAGAGCTTTTTAGAAATAACAAAATTGCTGCTTGTTTTACACTTACCCGCTTTTAATTTATGCCTTAGAATCAAAAACAATAATATATGTAATATATGTGGATGAACATGAAGCGCCTCTGACAAAGTTTAAGATAAAGTGCAAGACAAAAAGAACAATAAATATTCTATTACTGGTAAAAACACAGTGCTGAGGAGCACATATAGAGACTATATAATTTCCAACCACTCCACAATGAGTGCGTGGGATTTTGGTTTGAATGCATATTAATGTACCCACTGACACGTCCCTCCCTCCCCTGACAGTCCTAATAGCTGGGAATGAGGCTTCATGCACTTCCTGAGGTCTCATTTGCATATGATTCACTGATGAGCCGCCACTGCTAACCAGCAACACTTTCCTATTAATATTCTCCCTTTCAGGTTGTAAAGCACACAAACCTAATCAGCTCAGAAATTACTGTATGGAAACCATAATTATGCATGTTTAATTGCTTATCTTCTGATGGATACAAGTTTATTAGAAAACGTATTCATAGTAATTGCTTCCAGAGGAATCAGGTAAGCTACATCGACATGTGATATCCAGTCGGCTCCCATTTGAGAGAATTAATGCGTTTTAGTAAAAGTCACAAAATGCTGTGCCTTTCCTGTTTGGATGCTCGGGTTAACTCAAAGTGATTTGTAATTGAGGGTTTTGGAAATCACTGTTTATCTTGATTAGATGAGTAGTGTGGGATCCATCAGAAATCTGTACATCAGGTTTGTGGGAAAGTGTTGGTTAATTGCAGTGGTGTCTAATTCTGACCTGATTCAGTGCCTCGTTCAGCATGTCCTTAAGTTCTGTAGAATCTTTTTAACCACCTGTTGATTCAGTTCAGGTGTGTTGGAGCAGAGGAACCTCTAAATCAAGCAGGATAGTGCGGGATTGAACATCAGGACATGCCACAGGTTTTTATTTTTACATCATGTCTGTGTGAACTCAGGTAAGATATCATTACTTGCAAGAAGAACTTTTGTCATGGTTGCTAGTCTCCAAAATTAACGCGATGCTCTGAATCAATACAAATGTAAATGTAGAACAAACTCTGTGAATTAATTACCTTCTTAAATCGTTGGTACATTGCAAAAATCATTAAACAGGTCATAAGTATTCTGTCGAGTTTTACTTTTGAAGTAAGTACTCGTGGGATTCTTGCTTCCTGCTGCGAACACTAGCTTGTACAATTAAAAACAACCAGTAAGGTTTCGGTTTTAGTTTATTCCTTTATCTTCCTTTGAAACTTTTCTGTTGGTAATAACATTATATTTATATGCCATAATCAAATTTTCAATTTAAAGTTCTTGTTGCGTGTTTCTCGTGGTTGCTGGTACATCACAGTGACTGTAACAAAGCCCACTGACTGTGTGATCACGACTGCATCGGAAAACAGTCACTAACCTGCAAACAACCAGGAAATCTATCAGAATCTGAGATGGACTTGAGAGGAAGTGTCTCGAAGGAAAGCCATCTGAAAGTTGGTGAATCCTTCAGTTCAGAAAGAGCCGGATTAAAATATAAAGAAATCTCTACAAGAGCAACGAGTCGGCCTTTCCAGCCCTCTTTGATGGTCTGTCTAATAGTTTATTGTACTTTTGTCCTTAAATGCAATAATTAAATAAACTGTTCTAAAGGTAGAATGCTTGTATTTCTATTTTTTTTTATATTTTGTACGAAAATATTTATGCAAAGATAAATATAAAATGATCCAAGCAGAGTGAAAAGCATAAAGCCTCATGCAGCAGACTCTATAAGGCTCGTTGACCTTGGGGAAACAAGCTAAAAGGCTTTTTCGTGAGTAGTTTTATTTTCTGCTCTGCAGGTATTTCAAGCAACGTGTTTTCTGTTTGGTTTCATTCTACACACCAAGGCTTTACTGATGCAAGAGAAAAACAAAATTGTACACTTCTAAAGACCTCTGAAAGGTTTCATCACAGTATTTGTGAGCCAAAATATCTCTGTGTGTTTACATACATGTGTAGCTACACACAGGATTTATGAAATTACTTCTTCTTTGCGTTTAATTACTAGTTTTGTTGTTCAAAGATCTGAATCTGGAATTATGTTTATAGGCCAAGATAGTTTTACTGTTTCAACTTAGCATGCTAGCAATGAGACAAACATCACTGGAAAATGAAAAAACTCTTCAAAGTGTCTTTTTTTTTTAAAGTAATTCAACCTGCTCTAAATCAGGTCCATGTTGTCAAACTCATGAAATGGAAATACTTTTATTTTACTTTTGATTTGGAGAAACATTATGTATTAATGACAGAATCAACAAGCTGATGTGCACAATACAACTCACCCCTCCTTTCCACTGGACGCGTCAGCGGCACGTAACGTCAGTGAAGCATAATACGCGGCTAATAGCCTCCATTAAAGTCAATGGGACAGTTTTCTTGTTGCTTGTTGTTGTGTGTACTGACGAAATCACGCGTGATTTCGTGATCTCCTGGGACCAGCTGGATGGGACAAGTAGCCGCTTGAGTCAGTTTCCCAGAGCTGTCGAGGTTTATTGTGATTGTGTTGTGTGGCTGAGCTGCCTGTGGGTGTGAGTGTGTGTGTGGGTGTGATTAACAAACCTTCCAACAGGTGGATCAGCTCTGGAGCGGCAGGTGTGGCTCATTCTCCTCATCACCTGAGTTGAGATTTAAGGGGAGGATCAACACGAGACAGGCGCCAGATAGTTCTCTCTTCTCTTGTGGTAGAGTGGCTAATATTACTGACCTGATTCTTTCCCTGAAGACGAGCTCTATAAACGCTTGGTCTGTTTTTTCCTTTCCCCAGGAGCTTCACCCGGACCTGACGCCTTCCCGCAGATCCGTACCTCCTATCCTGGAGAGCAGCCGGTTCCACAGGCTCCCACGCCAAGCTTGGTTTCCCCGGACCTGCTCTCTGCCTGTCTCTTCCTCCCCGGAGCTGCACCTGCTGGACAACCACGGACTCAGAGCTGATCTGTTCACCCTCCAGCACCTGCACACCTCCATCCGGACCCACAGTCGTTCTCTCAGCCGCCCACCACTCCTCCTCTCACAACCACCATCAGCGCCATCAACGTAAGACCTCTCCTTATTCTCATGCTTGCTCCATCATCATATCCCCAGATCACTAACCTGTGTTCTCCGCACCTAGATACTCACGGTTCCATCCAGTGAGGCCCAGTTCCTGTTTCCGCCAGCTGCACAGGAATCTCGTGCCTGGCTGTGTACTTATCAGTTTTCATTAAACTCCTTAAAACTGTTTTGTTGTCTGGGGTTGTGCTTGTAAGAGGGTTCGCACAAAACACGGCCATGACAGAACTATCTGGCCACCAGAACCCTACGGCACAGCTCCAGGCCGCACTCTCCCAACAGGGAATCCTCCTGGGCAAGCATGAGAACTTCCTACAGGAGATGGCGCAACAACAGACCCACCTCATGGATAATATGGACAGACTCACCCGGCGGATCTCGGAGCTAACCGCGCACCTGGCGGACACCGACACTCGGATGACGGATCTCTCCTCGTCGGAACCCCAGGCCGCGTCTCCTCCAGTCGCACCTCCCGAGCCAGTCCATCGAGGGGTCTCTCCTCCAAACCCGCAGCCCTATGACGGAGATCTCCGTAAGTGTAAAGGATTTCTACTTCAATGTAACCTAGTGTTTAGCCGTTCTCCCCACTCTTTTGGCACAGACGCCAGCCGGATCTCTTTCCTGGTGGGCTGGCTGCGCGACAGAGCCCTCAGGTGGGCGGAGGCCTACCTCGACTCCAACCCCATCGAACACTCAGAATACGAGGAGTTTCTGGATGCTTTTAAGCAGACGTTCGACTCGGAGGAGACGGAAGAGGAGGCGATGGACCAGCTGCTCCGGATTCGTCAGGGGAAGCAGTCGGTGGCGGACTTTGCCATCGAGTTCCGCACCCTGGCTGCCCGAACGGCATGGAACGACTCTGCCCTACGGGGAGTTTTTAAGAACGCGATCACGGAGAAGATGCAGGATGAGCTCTCAGGTCGCGACTGCCCCGCTACCTTCAACCAGCTGGTCAAGCTAGCCATCCGGCTGGACAACCGGGCTCGGGAGAGACTTCGTTCCCGGGTCTCAGC
>SSNP01000239.1:557840-574759 GCA_006937955.1 Pachypanchax playfairii | reverse complement strand
TGCTGCTCCTCTTCAAATCTCTGTCTGCTCGTATCGTATCGTATTTCGATGCAGTTTTTAAAAAACAGGTCAAAACACACCCGGCTTTTACGTTTTATTGATTGAATAAACATGCGATTTTTAACACTTGTTAATAAACTGCAGTACAAACTGTAATGATCCACTAAATGGATAAATACTTACAGTATATATGAATATTTAATAACATGTCCCCAGCAGTCTTCGAACTACACTCAAGTTTACTGTTATTGTCCCCACCACTTTAAAAACAAACTGACGCCCTTTCTGTAGAGCATCTGACTCACCGCTGTTCTTGGGCTGCCATGTGTACAGAGTCCATGATGTGGCGCAGAGCTTCAGAGATCTGCTTGGCTCTCACTGTGTGCTGCTCAAACTTAGTCTTAACCGCAGACTGAGAAATACACTCCTGAACACACATGACAAACACATCAACATGAGACAACAGGAGTATCAAAGACCAGATGGTGATCAGCTGAAACAACGACAGATTTAATATAATTAAACAATAAGAACATTATATAGATGAAAACAATGTGGGATTCACTGATGGGCAGGTGTTCCAGGAAAAACCAGGGCCCTCATTTATCAATCGTTTATACACAGATCTGTGCGTATTACGTGTGTTGGAACAATTCTACACATCATGTGGTACTTATCAATTTGTACTTATATGTAGAAATGTTCCTAAATATAAGTACAGGTCTGGTCGTGCATCTAGTGGTAGAACATGGAACTGAAATTCTGATGGTCTCAGTCATCCACAAATTATCTCGGAAGCAATTAGTAATTATGTGTGTTAATAAACAGCTTTGTCGCATTAATTGGTGTTCAATGTTATAAAGATAGAAGTATTAGAGATGTTAGGATGGATGATCTTGTAATATTGGAGGATTTAGTAGAACCTGCACCCCGGAGGGAGGGCGCGCGTCTTCCATGACCGTTCAGATGTTGGGTGAGCGCACGCGGCTCCTGCAGATACCGCTTTCTGAAGAAACAGCGCATTAATTGATAACAAAAAGACCTGTTTTAAATTAGAACTAGGTTATTTATTCATTATGTGTGAAGCACAAGCAGCAACTGCTCCTTCTTTTCCATTAGAACCTTTATTGCGTCCTCTTTATGCACTGAGGACTCTTCCATCAGCTGTTTGACCCGGCTGCTGATTCTCCAGTCTGACAGGATGAGCTTCTGTTTTGAAATAAATTGTAAAGGTCTATTATTTACCTGTCTCCAAGCGCCTAATAGTTTCCTTTATTTATATATAAAGAACACAGATTATAAAATAAAAAGTGTTTCCTTGTTTTATCTGGTTAAGAAGGACGTGTTTCACTTTAAATAATAATAATAAAAGTTTGACTTGTCTTCATTGTGGACACTGGACGGTCCTGCGTGTTCTGTTGGTGAAGATGTTTTCACTGTGTACAGTAACACCAGTCAGACCAACAGCTCTAATTATGATGGAAACACGTCTGTTAATGTGGACAGTTCTGTGGTGTTCTGTCCTCCTGTAGCGGTTCTGAACCTTCTGTGTTCTGCTACATGGTTTTCGTGTGTTTTTATATCGAACCATTTCTTTTTTATTTNTGAAGGGGATCTCTTCTCTGTTCCAAGCGCATTAACCACATCTGTAACTCTCTCCCAGGTGGTTATTTTTCTTTTATTGGTTTCTACCGAGCTGAGAGAACCAAACAGCACCTGTTGGTTCTGTTCCACTTCTGCAACCAGTACCTCGACCTCGCTGTCACAGAAAGTTCTTTATTTATTGTTTATTTTGCTCTCTTGGACATTATTTTAGGGATTTCCTGTATGAGCTTTAAAGGAAGTGCTGTTACCAAATATGGCTAATTGAGGACGTTTCTGTATGTAAATGACTGTGAATGAGCACGAGGACCTGAGGACACACAAGTGGTATTTATCAACACATGATGTACGTACGAGTGGACACCACACATTTGATAAATCAGACTTTTGACTGTTCGTACGAACATTATAAATTTCATTCGTAGGATAGAATATAGGACAGTTTCTACCAACGACTGATAAATGAGGGTCCTGGTCTGATCCTAATACCTTCCTAGGAATCTGTCTGAATTTATTCTCCAACACCGTGACAGACCAGGTCCAGACCAGGTCCAGTGTGTGTGGAAGAATAAAGACATGATACAGCAGCTGGATGTCTAAGAACTCAGATCACTGACCTGAAGTTCAACTGATTTAATGTTGATGTTCATTAAAAGGATCTTACTTCAAATCTCCTCTCAAAGTTCTGGAACTCAAACATTCTGGCCTGAAATCCTTCAGCGAGGGCTCCACCTGAAACACATCCAGAACATTTCATATGATCTGTTCTGGTTCTGACAGGTCTCTCCAACACCACATACTTTATTCAAATAACAGAGTAAAACATGTAACAGCATGGTGTTACCTATAGAACACTGTAATCCAGATGATTATTATTGTTTGTATTGTGTAAATAACACAAAGTGATTCTACATGCTGACGTCTGTAGGCTGTTCTGGTTATTCTGAGTGGTAGTTCCACTTTCTGGAACAGAGCCAACCATGGCTGGATGGAAACAGGAAGCACCACAGCACCAAATGTGGGTTTCTTTGTTGATGGGTTGGTAAAAATGAACCACTAATCATTTGGCTCGTGTCTGTAAAGTTTAGCCTCATTTCACTTTGAGACGTCACGTCCGTGATTGAAGGGTCCAAAGGTAAACCTCCATCAGCGTTAAGGAGAAAACTATTAAAGAAAGGACGTAAGCAGAACAGCAAGACCCGACCTCATGAGGGCCAAAATAAAATAAGCGATCATTACACAGTCCCTTCACAATAAGAGCCCAAGTCATGTGAGCTCTGCTCTGAACCAACACTCTCGTAACATCCGAAGTTCACTGAAATAAAAGTTCCTGTTTGTGAAAGAAAGCACGAGTATAATTCTGGGCAGCGCCTCAGACTAGCCACTTTAATGTTAGACTCTTATTTTTACGCTGCTGTTCAATAAATCAGAGTACCAATGAGTTTAAACTAAGAGTACTTTGATCAGCTTCAAAGAGGATCTGGCAAACTGTCAGACCGGCTCAGAAAAACAGGTTCCATCCCAGAATGCTTTAGTTTGAGAGGTGAACTGCTGACCTACACTGAGGAACTTTGAGGACCTCCATGATCTGGTCACCATGTCCGTAAATCTGAGGATTCACAGGGTTAAATTCAAGGTGCCGGTGGGGGGTGGGGGGTGGGGGGTTCATCATTTTAAACTCAACCTTGTGAGTTTTTCAGCTGCTGTATTAATATTGAAGGTGTTACTTGTTCCTGTGCAGGGAAGCTGGTGCCGGTACATTGGGCCGTGTCCAGCCGGGCCCTGGACAGGTTACCAGTGCATTACGGGGCCATTCACACCCGCACGTGCACGCACACACGCACACTTTAAAAGTCACCCCAGCAGATTTTTGAACTCAGGAACTTCTTGCTGCAGGGCATCACATCGACCAACTGCACCCCCATGCAGCACTCTATGAAATCTATAGAACTCAAATCTACATAAACATTTCAAAAACATTTTCAACTTTTTATCTAGTTTATAGATTAAAATCATTGTTTAATCTAATTAGGAGTCAGAAAGCCTTTAAACACTGAGGAGCTTCTCATCCCCACCTGCTTCTGGCATTCCCTGGGACTTCTGCACACGAGCCTGAAGAACTTCTTTGGCAGAGACAAAGAAGATTCGGTCACTGCCCTGCGCCCGGTCAACCACACCCAGTTCATCCACCAGGAAATGAGTGCAACGGTCCATATGCTGCCTGCGGACCTGATAAAACAACACAACAGTGAAATGACAGGAACAGAGACAAAATATATACCATAAAAACAAAATGTCATTCCAGAATCCAGTTTAAAATGTTCCTTCTCACATATAAAGATCTAAACAACCATCTTATATTAAAGATCTTATAGTTCCATATGTTCCTAACAGAACACTCTCAGACTGCAGGTCTGCGTCTGGTTCCTAGAGGTTCTAAAAGTAGAACGCGAGGAAGGCAGAACTCATCCTGGTTCTGGTTCTGCTGGAGGTTTCTTCCTGCCTCCAGTCTTTGCTGTTCAGGTTCTGCAGGTCTCCACAGACTTTTACTAATTGACATTTTAGAACTTACAGCATTTTTTTGTTCCTTGTGAGAAAATTCTGCTCTGTATTTGACCCATCCTCACTGTGAGGTGAGGAGCAGAGGGCAGCCATCTTGTACAGCGCCCGGGGGACAGTTGCGGGGTTCAGCATCTTGTCCAAGGACACTTGGACGTAGCTTGCCGGTACCAGGATCGATCCCGCCATCTTTTGAATAAAGGGCGATCGCCCTTCCGCTAGACTACGCCGCCGGCCAGAGTCTGATCTTATGGACTGAACTCTTGAATCTGTTGATGTGAACTGGACGTTTTGTGCTTTAAAGCTACAGTATGTAAGAATAAGACCTTGTTGTCAAATCTGAATCCTGCAGTTCATGTAGAAAAAAAANCATCTGTTCTCAGCAGTTACAGCTGCTTGTGTTTTATTTTCAACATCAGTGAAACATTAAACTGTTGGGTGTATTTACCTGGAACATTCTTACATATTCTACCTTTAAAGAGACTTTTGTTGTAAAACTCTGACATGCAAATGAATTAAATTTAAAAACTTCAATAATCCATCAATAATTCATAAATTACAGGAAGTCAGAGTGTGTTAAAAGTCCCACAGTGTAAAAGCACAAACATGTTAAATTCCTTGAATTGATTAATCCTCATTGGAAAAGTGTTAAATATTTTCTGACACTAAATTGCAGCTGCGCAGCAGAAACTGTCCATTTGTCCCATCTGACCACTTGAAAAGGACGATGTCTGCAGTTACTCAGTACATGAAGGTTCCAGCTCCTGTTGCAGCTTCCTGCTGGTTTCAGTGCAGCTCAGTCTGAAGACACGTCACCTGGTCACGCTTTGGTAAGAAGAAACTGACTTCAATAGAACGTGTCCACACATTTAAACTGTCCACATGTGGCTAAATGATCTTATGGTTTCAGATTTTATACAGCTGTCTATAAAAGCTGTTATAGCATGATGGAAATGTTTCTCATATGTGTTGCAGTTCAGCTAAATCAAATTAAATCATGCAACTCTACCACCTAGTGTGAATCAGAGTGTTTATCAGCAGAAAACTACGAGTCTGCAGTGATTACATCACGTGTTGTCTCAAGTTATTTACTTGTTTACATTGTTTTCAATTAATGCAACCATAGCAGAGGGGGGACAGGGGGACGGATGTCCACTGGTCAGGACGTGGACGGTTCGATCCCGATCGTGATTCAAAGTATCTGTGGACAGGATACTGAACTGGCTGCACACATAGCAGCACGTTGAGAAATAATTCTCCCAAGTGGATCAACAAAATATCAACATCAAATTATTATTTTATTTTCTAATTTTTAAAAACAGAATCCAGATTTATTTTTAATGATGTAATCTCTTTACTTTTTCAGAAACACTCACATGTTAAACTCAGACTTTGGTAAACTACTGTATGTTGTATGTAGTAAATATTTCTGAATTCTGCTGTGATTTTGTTTTTAATCTGACTAACCTCCTCCATATATTCAGGCTCAGAAGCTGAAGCATCCCAGCGGTTATTCAGGATGAAGATATTGGGACTGGACAGACGAGCGTTGACCTTGTGAAAGAAGGACTTCTCCTGTAAAAACAACATTTATACGGCTTGAAAAGGCACAAGGAAAACACAATGCATGACCAGGGTCCCGCCCACTGCTGGTCCCACATGCCCAGAGCAAAACCTCCATCACAAGCCCCTCCCCCATGATACCTGCTGCTTTGTGGTAGTGTAAAAAGCACCTGTCAGCATATTGAATCTCTGATTATACTTGTTCTGTGTTACTATAAATAGATCCACATTAATTACCATCACTATGAAAAACAGTTTGTATAACCTTGTTTGATACATTAGTTACTTCACACAGCTGTTTTCTTACTATCTCTGTTTTTCTTGTGTTTGTGGACTCCACACCTTCATGACTCGTCTATCCACATGCATCATATATAAACCTGCACAGCAGATCGACGGAACGGACTCATGAGTAAACAAGTAGCAGAAACTGACCAATCAAAGGACATGGCAGATCAGCAACAAGTCCCGCCTCCTCAGACTGAAGTCGAGGAGTCTGGAGTCGAGTGAACGAGCCTGAGAGTAGAGTGTGTGCTCGTTGGTCCACATGTGAGCACACGGTAGATGTTTTTGTGCTCACAGATACTGTCACAGATACTGATACTGTGTGAGGAAGTTACAACTTCCTCACACAGTATCACGCTCAATGTTCAGTGTGCAGAATATATGTTCACAATTTTTGACCCTAATCAGACTCCATAAACATGCTGCATAGTTCACGGCTTCGCTGCACAAACTCTATGAAATCTGTTCAAAGTGTCATCTGGCTGAAACTCTTACAAGATTTTCTTTAGGGAAGTTGATGTTGCATTATTCACAAACTGGAAAATTAGTTAAACACTATCAATATTAAACATTAACTGAAATAATCATGATAAAATTGAGATTTCGCTGTTTAAAAAAAAAAAAAACAAAACAAAAACAATATAATTTTTCATATTTTCTGCCCTGATCTCTAAGTGTGACTCACTGTTTGCATTAGGGTGGATTCAGAATTTGCAACCAGAACAAACACGTCGGCATCAAGACAAAACTTGTCGATCCAGCTGTCCAGTTCAGTAGTGACATCGATACCGGGGCTGCAAGACAACAAGGTGATAAAAGACGTTAAGATAGTGATCATGAAGACTTCAAGACCAGAGGACAAAATGCTAGTCATGTGACATAAGATCTGACCTGTCCACCAGAACCAAATCATCTCTGAGCAGAGCACACTTGGCTTTAGGCCACATGACACAGACCATGCTGCCTGCATCCAGGTCTTCATCCTGGTGGAGGGCATGGGCCAGCTGGTTCACCGTCTAATGACAGATAAACCCACATCAGCTGGGTTTCCATACACAAAACAACAGCTGATAATAACCTTTCAACAGACCTGGATGCTTTTCTTCTCCTCAGAGCCTTCAGTGAGGAGGAAGGCGTCACTGCCGTCTGTGCCCTCCACCCTCAGAAAGCAGTTGGTTGTGTGTCCGATTCCCGATGGCAGCACTTTGTCACATAACATGGCGTTGATCACCGAACTCTTACCATTACTGGTCCTGGAGTAAAACACAGCTGTCACTTTAAACTGACGTGTAGATAAATTAAAGATCGTTTTAAACATCTTCATACAACATATTAATTTCATGAATATTATCTGATTCTGTCAACTTGAATTCACCAGGATAATCTGACTATACATGATCAAACTTTTTATCAGAGATAATAAATCACATCCATTTAGCTGTCTATATAAAGGTTTTTATTTAAAGGTGCCCTGCTATAACAAACCACTTGTCTTTTTAGTTTTAGGGTGAATATTTTAGGTCCACAGGTGTTCTTAGTTTCATACTGGGTGTGATAATCGCACGATAACTTCTGTTTTTTTCATTTAAAGCAGCAGTCTGGAGTTTTGTCTCAGAGGGCCACTGAGGTGAAAAAAATGTGTTTTAGCTTTTAGTCCCGCCCCTCTGTGTTGATCATATGATAGCAATAGAGGAATGATAGCGAGTGTCAGCTGTCATACTTGCACCACCTTTGTTGTGATGGACACTTCGTGGGTAAGTTACATTTATACAATTTATGTGTTTATTTATTTATTAATTGTTTTGGTTTCACTTGTCTTCGCAGCGTTGTAAACAACTTGTTAACGCCGGCTGGCTGTAGCTCTTCCAGATAGGTGCATGCTAGGTTGATTGACAGGTGTACTATGTGGATGGTTATTGGCTAATTCTGCACGGTGCTCAGTGAAAGTTAAATGCACCTCTATGAGACTGGGAGAGTGGGGGGGGTGCTTTGAGAAAGAAAAAAATGTGGATGTTACCTACATTACATCACAGAAACAAGTCAGACTATCTCTTTTATGAAATTTGAAAAAAAAACGTATATAACTCCTGAAAGGGGAAAAACTCTGAATTGCAGCTTTAAACGCAGCAGGTAGCGGATTCAGCCGAGTTCGACAATCCTACCAATAGGACGTCAGACTGATTTTGCTCATTAATATTCATCAGCTCGAGCAGTTGAGACCACGCCTGCAAAGTTAGCTCAGTTGTTCAATAACAAACATGGCGGACCCTCAGCATCATGCTGAGCTCCAGCTGGACTTACACAATGCACATATTGCTGAAAAATCCAGATTTTAGGGACAAATGGCTTCTGTTTATTTTGGAGAGACTCCCAGAACTTATATTAGTAGTTTAAGTGTTTGTTCAAACTATCATGAAGAGAGTGACTTTCTAAACTTTGGCCAGTTTCAAGGTGGGTTTGTTACAAAGTTACTATTGAGGCCGGGTGAAGATCCATCACACCAATCTACAGAGAGCACTCAACCTGTAAGTAAATATGTTTATACACTTCTATTGTTAATTCAGTGTTATGCAGGATGTTATTAGGTATGTTACTCGTAGCGCTGTTGCTCAGTGTGGGAGGATACAGGAAGCTGTGTTCTCATAGGCTAGCTGTTAGCCAGTCTGAGTCCAGTAAATTAGCATTATGACTCTTAATGAATACAGGCTTTAATCAAGGTCAATTTTCAAGCAGTCAGATTACGCTGAGCTTATAAGGCTGGAAATGAGTTTTTCCTAACATTTGTTAGAAATAAAATATTTGAGATTACAGGTTAATACCACAGAAATAACTGCAAAGTCATGAAATATGAGTGACATGGTCCCTTTAATGTGGGCTGTTGTTGTTGATGTTAAAAGATCTGGTACCTATCAAACAAACTGGAATGCCACCACATGCGTTACGTTCACTTACTTAACTAGACTTAAAATGGTAGAAGCTGAGAGTCATTCACATACTTTGACTGCTTACACGTCATGTGACATCATTTACAACATTTTCAAGATTTGAACAAATCAGCTGTACCAACATTTTGAAAAATATGATTATTAGGGTAATCCTATTATTCTACACCTCTAAACGGGTCTCTGACTAGATTTATAGATTTATTATTCTTCCGTAGACATTAATGCGGCCCGAACGGAGCGACGGATCCAGGCGGTTCATACATCAAATCGACCGGCTCGTTAATGGGAAGTGTGGAATTACTTTTATTTCAGATCTGAGTTACCATGGCGACGCAGCACGCCAAAAACGTGCACCCGAAATGCCCCCCAGCCCAAACCGTAAAACTTTATGACGCGTGTCATATATCATACGAACCGGATTGGAAACCCGATGTGACTGATCCAGGTTTCGTGGCGTTTCGGGTTTCCATGGCAACGGTATTCACAAAAAACCCCGCCTCCCATTGAAAATGAATAGAAAACGCTCCAAAAATGCCAAAAACGTGACCTTTTTCGAGAGCTTACTCCGAACACATACTTTCACCTACCAACACTGTTCTACCTCATATCTGGTCACAAGGGACGGGTCTACCTTGGATTTAAAGATCTTGTACAAAACTCAGACCGCGTGGCAGTGGTGACGCCAAACGCCATCAGAAGAATCCGTTTTCCACACAGGACAGACTGTACCACCTGTGATGACGTGTGATGCATCAAATCGATCGGTTTGGTAAGGAGAAGTGAACTGTGAGGATTGGATGAAAATTGGGGTTACTATGGCAACGCAGCTCGCCAAAAACACCACTCGAAACGCCCTACAGCATTATCTGTCAGATATAAACCCATGTATGACACATCAAACTGACCGGGGTGCTGAACAGATATGCTCTATCATGGTTCTGAAGCATTTTGGGTTACCATGGCAACAGGATCCACCAAAAACTACGCCCCCTATTCAAACACCATGTTAAAATGGTCGGTATTATACTTTAAATGGACGCTTTTTGAGAGATTATTGTGCAAACACGCTTTGACCTACAGACATTGTTCCACCGTATCTGTGGTCACTACAAATTGGTCTATAACATACATGAGAACTTTTTTACATAACTGTTACCATGGCAACGCCATTCGCCATCAAACACACGCCTATGGGGCCCAAAATAGGATTTGTAACCTCATGTCATACATCAAAGCAATTGGCATGATCATTAGAAGTGACTCATCATGTGATGATTAATTTTTGGGTTACTATGGCAACAGCATTGACTCAAATTCACACTTTTTGATCGCTTACTGTGCGGACATGCTTTGACCTACAGCTGTCATTCCAACTTTTATGTGCTCAGTAGACATTGGACTATAACGTATTGAAGCAACTTTTACATATCTTTTACCGTATTGCCATGGCAACGCCATTCGCCATCAATGCACCCGTTCAGCTCACAGCAGACACTATGGGATTTGGGTGCACATGTCATTCATCAATGTGATCGGGTCTACCGGGGGAACTGAACCATCATGTGTACCTCAAATTTCGGGTTACCATGGAAACGGAATCAATGTAAAACCATATCCCTGTTGTAACCCTATAGACAAAACCTCTGAAATCATTTCGTCTCCCCAATACACTCCTATATTAGTCCTAATCTTTCTGCCTTGTCATCACATTTGCAGCACCTGTCAGCTGTGGAATGAATGCAGCCTTCTGATTGGCTGAGGGTTTCAGAGTCCCGCACAGAGTGGCAATCCCTCTCAAAGTTTCTTCAGAAACTTTTCTAGTCTTACTTTAAAACTCTCTTAAAAGTTGAACATTGACGTTGATGATGTAGTTTTGTGCGCGCCCGATTCACATGCTGAGTGGCAGAAGACAGACATGAGGCTGAGGAGGAGCTTGTTGTAAAGTGAGGAGCTAACGCTACAGTTTGGAACTGGTTTGGTTACAGAGAAATCAGATGAGGAGTAAACTACAGTAATATGAAAAAACAGCAGAAAAACTGTGGTCACAAAGAGTGGAAACACATCCAATCACATCCACCGTACAGTCATGTGACTTTACCCCAGTCTGTAGGAGCAGCATTGCTAACGTAGCAGTGACTGTCGGTATATTTACCATGTTTAGACTCCTCTTACGAAATACAGAGAGGAGTGGGAATAGAACCCTGAAATAAAACACTGGTTGAAGCCAAACAATAACAAGAACCATCACATTTACAAGCACATTATGTATGTTAGGCCATTTGATATAGAAAGGAACAGAGTTTTTGCGTGGCGGCACTGGCACTAGTTATTGTTCATTTATCGTTATCAGGGTGAGCTGTTCAATTTCTCACAATATTCATTTGAGGTCATATTGCCCAACCCTACAGCGGTGGACATATTGTTTTAAGGGCTTGAATTCATTAGTTTTCTTTATCTTATAAATCGTGAAATTAAATTTGTAATTCACAGACCCTCCATAATTTTAGGTTGTGTAAAACACAATCAGGACAGATGATCTTTGTGCTCCATTTGTTTTAGACTCTTAATTGACAATGTCACTGATTGTACTTTTCTTTGTGTATTATTCAACTATTTGATGAAAAATAAATAAGTAGATATTTTAATGCAGAGAAGTTGCAGAGTTATTTTAGTTGTTTGTTTTAGATCTTTTCAGTTTTCAAGAGAAAGCCACCTCCACACAGGCTCACAACCTGCAAGCTTGGTGGCAGGTGAGGGTTGGGACCTGGGCGTGCTCATACCTGGCATCATAGACTGGCTTTGGAAATGTGGAATGTCACCCAACTGGCCAGAGAGAAACCAGAGTCTGTGTGTGAGTTATCCAACTCCTGGACTCTCCTTCTCTGGAGGTGTACCAGGGAGAGGCATTGGGCAGATGTGGGGACACTCGCAAGTCCCTGGATGAGAGCACAAGTACTTTTTTCCCAGTGAGTGGAAAATGTCACTTTCATGCAGCTCATTGCCACAGGAAGACTTTGAACTGTGGTAAGATAGGTGCTCACTGTATGAACCAAACAGCAGATTAGATTACACAACCCTTCTATGAGACAATGGAAGGGAAGGTGGAAGTGGTGCTGAAAGGAGAGGTAGAAGGGAAGTTGAAAGGAAAGGTGGAAGGGGAAGGCAGAAGGGGAGGTGGAAGTGAAAAGGAAGATGAAAGGGGAGGAGGAAGGGATACTGGAAGGGGAGGAGGAAGTGGCGCCATCTGATTCCATCATTCTCTGATAGACATCAATACCCATACTGGCACTGACAGGGTCACCTGGAGGGGTGTGATCAGGAGGAACAGCCTCCCTGATATGAATCTGAGCCAGGTTCTGTTATTAGACTTCTAATCTCGGCATGATTTGTCCATAAGAAACATCATGTTTAAACATAGGTTGGACCATAAGTGTACCTGGTACCAGAATACATTAGGCAGAAGGTCTAAGACCAGTTTTGTTATCGTACCATCAAACTCGAACCTTATTCTTGGACTCTGGGGTAAAGAGAGGGGCAGCACTATCATCTGATTCCCTGATCTGGTGGATATTTTAGGGTGTTGGAAAAGAGTCTGACCAATTGTCAAACCTCAGAGTCAGGAGAAACAATGTGGTTTCCTTTAAGTCCTGGAACAGTGAACCAGATCTCTACTCAAGTAGAATTATTGAAGATGTCACTGTAGCTTGATTGGTCATCAGCAGCACCATGTTTTAGCTAAAGTTAGCAGGTCACATGTTCTACAGCAGTTTGGGACAGTTAAAACTAAATGAAAACCAAGTAACAGCTTTGCATGGAGAAGGAGAGGAACATGGATTTCATGTACTAATAAAGGTAAAACCACTAGCAGTTTTCAGTTTACACAAAATGAGAGGAAACTAAGTAAAAAAATAGGATTTAAAAAATTTAATTTTGAACTTAAGTCAATTATTATGCTTTTTTTCTTGTTCTTATGAATAATCTGTATTAAAATCAATAAAGACCAGAATTTAAAGTTTTAAAAACAACTAAAAAACTAACTGAGATTATGTTGTAACATCTTAATACTTGTATTTATTTATAATGAGTATGAATTGTTTTAGAACTCATTAAGTATCTTTAGAGAGCGAGAGAGGAATGAGATATAAAACATCACTACTACTACTACTACTGTCATTTAGCAGACGCTTTTATCCAAAGCGACTTACATTGAGAGAACATACAAGCAAGAAATCAAATCACCAGGAGTCAATATTCATGCTGCCAGCTGGAAACTGAATAAGATTCTCTTTAGAGTTCTGATGATGTAACTCTGACTCCAGAGGGCTCGGGGCCTCATCAGCCATCAACAAGTCACTGCAGACAGGTGTATTCTGATCATTAAACTGGTGCATCTTTGAACACTACTCTAAATTAATGTTACAGAGTGATTTAGAAGAACTTTTAAACTAAATTTTGATAAACAATGTAATTAACGTACTAATTAAGGCCCAGAAGAAGGATTTATTTTGGACAAAAAACTACCAAATAGACAAAAAGTGAAAGAGGCCATTTCACACAAATGTCATGACTTTGTGGTTATTTCTGAAGTATTAACCTGTAATATGAAACATTTTATATCTAATAAAAACGTTAGGAAACACTGATTTACAGACCTTTCAATTTGTCTGCATGATGATTCGCCTGGCTTCGGGCTGCAGCTCATTAATATTCATTATGCAAATTTGCTGGACTTTGATTGGCTAACAAACTAGTTTATGCGAGCACGGCTTCCTGTTTCCTTCCCCGCTGTGCATGGCAACAGTGCATTAAGTCTCTTCCTGTTTGATACATCTTATGCTACAGCTTTTAGCCAGCAGCATGCTAGGCTAACGAACAAAAGAGTTGGGACGAAACAGATACAGGCCGTTCGAACTGGGGAGAACTCGGGTTTTATCACCACCTGTGTAGTTTGAGAGATAAAAACTGAAAGAGAAGTTGTTGACCTGTTTTCACACCAACTATGAAGGTACGAACACCTGTGGAGCTAAAATATTCAACAGAAACCTCAGAAACACTGTTTTTAATGGAAGGGCCTTTTTAATGAATGAATTGGTTACACTACATTGTGTAAACTGTTCTCTTAAGATCGTTACCACAGTCAAAGCTAAATCATTTTAAAAATGAGAACATTACCTTCCAAAGAAGACCACCTTCATATGCCGACGGGCCAGAACTTCTGCAATCCCTGACACTTTGGAGAGGTAACTCTGGACCTCCTGGACTTGCTCCTCAGTGGTGACCGGATTCAACTCTTCATTTTGGTAAGTATCTAACAAGTGAGGTTACAGAGGTCAATTTCTTATATTTGACATTTCTGTAAATGGTTAATGGATTACTACAGGAGCAGTGCCATCACTGATCATCATACCTGCTAAATATTTAAGCACATGTCAAATACTGTTGAAGCAAATAAAGTCATGGTACAAAGCAAGTCCACCTTTCTCCAATTCTAGAGAGTTGCTTTTCCAGACATAATAAAAATTATCTTTTGTTACTGGGTTCAGATCTAACCTCAAGTGAACAAAACAATATGTTCCACCATGTCCCACCATGTCAGGATTTATTAAATGAAAATGAAGCCAACAGGAAGAAGATGTGAGTGAGAAACTACATAAGGACACAGGAGGCCCGTCAAAACTCCACCTCCATTTTAAGGAATTGGTTTGGGTTCTCTCATAACGACACGTTGTAAACAAACATAATAGCAAAGTTTGCAACACAAAGGTTCACACATTGGAAAGTCAGAAGGCAAGGAGACTGACAGCCGCTCCCTCATCCACACCGACGAAGCGCTGGATACGTATGCAGTAACATTCTATCTGACAAAGGATATGCAGTGTTTCCTCTGGAATTTTTTCCAGCTGTGGTGCTCAGGTTGAGGGCGGGGGGTTGAGATTGCACTTTTGTTGTAAATTTTTTTTGCAGACTTTTGCACCGTCATTGCTTTGCTGTTCACTGGCTGGAAATTGGTTATAAAAAACAAAACCTGTATTTTTGATCACAACACTTAAAATAAAGAAAATATAGACTTGCTGCAAAAGATTTATTGGCTACAGGTTTAACCTGTATAAATAATCACATTATGTACATTTTATACAGGCCTATTCTATCTGCAATAGATACAGTATATTACTGATTTGATCGGTAATATACTGTATCTATTGCAGATACAGTATATTACTGATTTGATCGGTAATAATTTACCAATTGTAGAAATACAGATTTATTTTGACTGGACTGAGTAAACAGTCTGATCTGGACCAAGAACACTGTTAGTTACTGCCGTGTTAAAACAGCCCCACTGTAAAAAATGTCAGTGTTTCATGCAAATGGTGATTTTTTTTTAAATCTTTTACACTGTCAGTTTGGCATTTTACAGAGAGAGAGAATCTTTTGTTTTTCTTCTTCACTTTGAATGTTTACACAGTGAAAGTAACGTTACATGTGACAGTTCACATTATTGAAAGCTGGCAGGTCCGCTGACATACACGCATACATTTAATCTTTTTAAGTGCTAACTGCAGGGAGGCAGAGGGCCCCTGGAGGGATGTTACACCTTGGGTTCAGTATTCTCTGCTTTTCTACACTGACTGATTGAATCTGCTGCATCATGTTGTCAGATGAGTACTACAAGTGTCGCGCACGTTTGCTGCAGACAGAACTCACATGTCCGCAGCTTTTTGTGTAGTTTTATGCTACTCCTAACTTCACCTTGCCTTTAGGCTAAAAACTAAAGAGGAGTAAATCTCCTTATGCCCCACATCCAACAACAGAGGCCCTCATGCTGCTGTTTCCGGAAGCAGCGGGAAAATAAATAAATAAATGCCTGCAAATTTCAAACATGCAGTAGTGCAGCCATTGCTTAAGAAACCTGGCCTTGATCACACAGTTTTAGCGAACTATAGGCCTATTTCCAAGCTGCCTTTACTTTCCAAAGTTTTAGAGAAAATTGTTTTTTGTCAACTGAAATATTTTCGACATAAAAATGGCATTTTTGAGGTTTTTCAGTCAGGTTTTAAAACCCTTCATAGCACAGAATCTGCATTATTAAGGGCATCCCTCTGGCATGTGATTCTGGTAACCATGTTGTTCTTGTTTTGCTTGACCTAACTGCTGCTTTTGACACCGTAGACCACAATATTCTAATTTCTCGATTAAGTGATGTAGTGGGTATTGGTGGCACTGCACTCAATTGATTTAAGTCTTATTTGTCAAATAGAACTTTCTCTGTCAGCCTTCTCGGTTCCAAATCATCTTCTGCTCCTCTGTCATGCGGCATCCAACAGGGCTCAGTTTTAGGGCCACTGCTCTTTTTATTGTATTTATTGCCTTTGGGCTCCATTTTTAGAAGGCATAGGATCACGTTTCATTGTTATGCCGATGACTGCCAAATTTATTTGCCACTGAAGCAGAAAGGTGGCATCTCCATCTCTCATGACATGCCTAGTTGACATTAAATCTTGGTTGGCTCTAAACTGGTGTTTGGACCCAGTGGTCCCTGCGAGTCGTCCTCTGTAGATTTGGGACCCCTGGAAGTCTATTTTAAAGCAGAACTAAGTAAGTTTTTTCACCTCAATAAATGTTTTCTAGAGTCCCTGTGGGGGTAAACAAGGACTTGGCGGGGTGATTCGTGGGTCCCTCCCCTCCCTCCGGGGTCT
Organism: Pachypanchax playfairii; assembly: GCA_006937955.1. Lineage (NCBI taxonomy): Eukaryota > Metazoa > Chordata > Actinopteri > Cyprinodontiformes > Aplocheilidae > Pachypanchax > Pachypanchax playfairii. The sequence goes on along the minus strand of SSNP01000239.1, from coordinate 558,108 downwards.
GTGTCCTGAAAGCAGCACTTGCAACTTTCAGTGGATCGGACCCGACTAATCTCGCGAGAACAAACCTGCTTTACGGCACTCACACTCACGTACATAAATACAAGCATGAAGCCCTTGCCGTTGTTAGCAACGCCACCCTTAGGAGCGCAAAGATGACAATAATACTCACCTGTCGAGACATTTTCTTGGTTTTGTTTTTCTTTCTTCTTGCAAAAGCGTTCTCTGCGTTGTTGGGGGGGCGGCGGCGGGGTGGAGGGGGGGGGGGGGT
>SSNP01000239.1:543328-548219 GCA_006937955.1 Pachypanchax playfairii | reverse complement strand
TTTTAAAACCTGTAGGGGGGGAAAAAGGGGGGGGGGGGGGGGGGGGGGGGGGGGGGTGTTGGGGGGTCACCAGTAGTGAGGCAGGGTGACACCTGGACAGGCTGCTAGTCTACACAAGTACAAAATAAATGTTACTCTAAAATAAATCTATACAGATATTTCCTGTGCAGTTAGACGGACAGGCTCGAGTGTTTTCTGAGGTAGTAAGTACACGCGTGACCGTATACGTGGATTTACAGTTTAAATAATTTAACCAGTTTAACCGTTTCTTCAATAGAGAAGTCTGGACAGAGCTGCTGTAATCAGACCAGACCATCTTTAACCAGTAGTTAGATGTAAACCATCAAACCGGTGCATCATGAGGTGAAGGCTATTTACTCTAAACTGAAGGTACATCTAGGTATAACTCCCCCTACCAGCATCCATACGAGAGTCTTAACGGAACCATGATGTGGTTTTTATCAGGACAACAAGTCCACACACACACACACACACCAGTAAGAGACGTTTAACAAAGACTAGAGTAAATGACCTGCTCTGGTGGACCTGGACCAGGATGCTCTGGAGCACAATGTAAAGAAAATAAACTAAAGAATATGTAACAGGTGTAAGATCTCCATTTCCAGACAGATGAAGAACCCATCAGGCAGAGAGGAACATCTAAACCTGCAACACTCATATAGGAGAACGGAGGCTGAAATCTGAAGATATGTTCCGTTTATCACAGTCTGCAACACAACAAACCTCTACAACATGGAACACGGTCAGGATGAGAACATATCAAACATGTCCATCACTGCACAGCAGAAATATAACAGAGGTAGACAGTCTGAATTACAGGCTCACAGGTTAACATCATACATGTAGAAACAAACACGTCCTCTGGTTTTAACCATCAGGGAATAAATGTAAAGGATCTGGTCTTCTTCAGGTCGGCCATCTTAAATGAACAAAAGGAACCGGATCATATAAGAGACATGATGACCATCATCAGTACGAGCTCTCAGCTGTTGCTGCTCATCAATCTGACAAAGGTCAAGGGTCATTTCTAGACTTTCATCAGTCTACAGAGAGAACGATGATTCACAAGAGGAAGACATTAGAGACAGCTTCCAGTCTTCCCAGGAGAGGACGTCCCAGCAGGTTCACCCTGAGGTCAGAGGTCATGCAATGCTCAGAGAAATGATAAACACCTGAGAGTCCCATGTCAGACTCTACAGGCCTCAGTTAGCAGGTTAAAGGTCAGACAATTAGATAAAGACTGAAATCTTCTAAACCTAAACGAGTCTGCTAGAACCAGACTCCTCCTGTAGACAGCTGTTATACAAGGAGACATCCTACCAGATGAAACACCAACTGTTCTAATTCTCTGACAGGAAACAGGAACCACCTTCAGCTCAACATCAGACCAGATGATCCTTCAGGTGAGTCCAGAGACCTGAAGACTCCTCCCCCTCCAACTCCTTTTCATTTATTCTCTAAATGCACCGTTTGACGACAAAAACTTTTACATGAGCTAATCTCTAGTCAACATATCAGTTACCATAGTAACCAACTCAGGTAAGAAGTGAACCAGCCTCATGAGACTGAAAATTCCCAGCTGAACATGAAGTAACACGGACAGGTTTCTAATCCTGTTTCACAGTCCAGACCTGGAGGAACCAAAAGTTTTATAACACACACACACAGTTCTGATACTGTGCTACTTGTGCTGTGAACAGGACTGTAGACGGGTCAGAGCTGTTCAGATGGACCAACGGTCCACCTCCACATCTTGGAGACAGTAACCGTGCAGCATCATGTCCATACTTCCGTATCAGCTGACTGATAAACTTCTGTTTGATATGTCTGGTTTACAGATGTGGTCCTAAACATGAAGCTTTACATTTTAACTCCACCAACACAAATGAAAGTTAAATTAAACAAAAACAGTCAGTCCAAAAAGCCAGAGTTAAATCTGTTTGGGTGGAGATCAGATGATGTAAGTGCCTAAAGCCAATCAGCAGACACTCTTAGAGAGGCTCAGCTGTTATACACACACGTGCAACACATTGAAACCTGATGGTAATAAACAATCCTCTGAGTCTCAATCAGCTGTTTCCATCCAGGCAGGAGAAATAACATGAACGGACCAACAGTCACTGTGAGACGGCCGGCTTGGTCAGAACCGTCCGCAGGTCTGGACTTGATAAAGACTAGAAAGTAAAGCAGACTTCTTGTTCAACACCAAGTCATAGCTGCAGGTGTTGAGCCTTAAAAAAGACCATCCAGTTCACTCAGCAGAGATAAGGAACATTTTTACTAACAGCTGTTGTCTGAAAAATGTCTTCTGGATGAAAAGTTCTGCTCTGCAGGTCAGAACACTGAAGATTTGGACCCAAACAGCAGCAGCTCTCAGCCTCGAGTGTTTAGGCTTCACTCTAACAGAAAGGAAAGTAAGTGCACCTACAGAAACAGGACAAGGTGTTCATGTCACATGATGTCTCAGATGTTTGACTCCTCGACGAGGGTCAGAACACCTCACATGGACTCGTGTAGTACAGCTGATCTTACAGGTTCAGAACCAGAACCCCAAATTAGTTCAGAATGGCTTCCAACTAAATTTGGTTACTTATTTTTTTTGTGAATTCAGAATGTGTGTTTTATATCATCCTGAAGACAAAGTGCTGCTGGGATCAGTGGTTGAGTCTGCTGCTCTGAATCTGTGCGTCTCAGCTGGAACTTCTCCTGACACTGAAACACTGGATGACATTTAGCCTCCAGTAGACACGTCACAGCTTTCACACAATGCTGCTGCTCACAGATTTTTTGGTTTTTGTGGACCATTGACATTTCTGCAAACATTCAACAGCATCTGTTACGTTAGGAGGTAATACTGATGAGGTGAATCGTTGCTTACGTTTGCTTCACAATAAAGATACTTTTCACTTTTATCCTTTTTTCTCTTCATCACATAAGTGCACATGATGGTGATGCTTAAGGGACGAGCTGCTTACTGCTGAAAAGCCTGGTAATAGTGAGGTAGGGAGCTGGAAGTGCTCATAGCAGAACTATATGACTGAGGTAGCTGGCTGTGGACTCCAGGGCCTTGTGGTACGTGAGCCTGAGGGGCTTGGAAGAACGTGAAGGGCCCTGGAGTCTGGGAGGAGAGTCCAGTGGAAGGGGATGGAGACGAGGCAGTGGACGCAGCAGGAGGGTAGCTCATCACTAACCCCCCCATCCCCATGTGAGGGTTGTAATGCTGCAGGCTGAAAGGCAAGAAGCTCAGCAGGGGCCCGAGGTCCATGTTAGTGGTACACGACAGTTCAGTTGTGGAGACAGCTGGGCTTCTAGACAACAGGTGGGCGTCGCCACCAACATTTGCTCCATCACTCAAGGCCTCCCTCTGAGGGGAAGTAGAGGTAGATGAGTTCACAGTGCCCAACTGAGGTGGGGGGGCACTCTGAAGATCCAGCAGAAAGTTGTCCATGTCAGTGCGAGGATATGAGGTAGAGCCCTGCTGGTACCGTGACATGTTGCTGTAGGACTGCTGCTGGGAGCTTCCTGGGGGCTGCAGAGGGTGGTGGTGGGTGTGAGAAGACTGGGGGGACATGTGGTGACCCACACCCATAGCTGGAGGCAAGGACCCTTGCATGAGCCCCTGAGAATGGCCCAAACCAGGACCAGGACCAGAACTGGGCATGCCGTAGGAGGTGCCCATGCCTCTAACAAAGGCCTCCATGGGCTCCTTGGTCACGGTGCTCATGTCAGAGGTCACCTGACTGGGCTCTTCTTTTACTGGACAACAAGTGCTGGAGGTAGAAGTAGACGCCGATATCAGCCCCGATTCCTGCGCGTGGCTTTTTTTCAGGTGGCGAGTCAGATGGTCTCGGCGGCCAAAGCGTTGCGCACACCTTGGGCAGAGGAAGTCCCGACGCCCAGTGTGTACCACGGCATGACGCCGTACATCCTTACGAGTGTAGAAACGACGGTCGCACCGCTCACACGAGTATTTCCTCTCTCTTACTGGCACAGCGCTGCCCTCTGAGGAGGGAGGTCTGTCACTGGGGTCACTCAGGTTCTCCAACAATGAAGGGGACTCCTCTGGGCAGGGCAGGCCCAACGCAGCGCTGTGGGAGGTCACCAGGTGGCGTCTATAACCAAGCTGAGTGTTGTATTGTTTCCCGCAGTCATGACACTGGAAAAGCTGCCTGCTGGATGGAAGGGTCTCATGCAGCTGACCTTTCAGATGATCTTGCTGGTGAAACATGGTCTCACAGGACACAGAAGGACAGCTGTTGTGCTGCACGAGGACACTGGACAAGAACCGGATCTTTGAGAAATGATCATGAGAAAGCACCGATCAGTCTGCAGTCCTCTGAGTTTGTAACATCAGAGTGCTGTCTCCTGGATGTTAAGATGTTCTCCTGCAGCAATCAGCAGTCTTAATGGGGCAAGCCTGAATCCAGAGCTTGGTCTCTGCTTCAGCAGGGGCCATAGGACCCCCAACAGGGCTGCAACTATGAAAACCAAAGGAGTTTATGTGTTTATGGAGAACAGCTCATGTGTTGGCCTGGAGTACTTGAGCATTCTGAGGCCTTGAACAGCAGAGTAATATCAGATGAATCACAGGGTCAATCCAACATGTTCACAGACCTGCAAAACAAGAAAACACACATGAAATACGTCTCTATGAAAAACCAAACAGAACCTGAACTGCAGCAACACCAAGACCCAAATACTAACAATAATAAAACATTTCAAACAGAAATAAATACAGACCGGAAATAAAATACTGTGTTAAAGTAAAAGGGAAAAGTTGCACTTTAAACTGAAGCAGCAGTAAAGATCACAACAAAATACACAAACATCAGAACAGCTGATGTACCAGCTGTTTTTACCTAAGTGACAA
>SSNP01000239.1:530828-533328 GCA_006937955.1 Pachypanchax playfairii | reverse complement strand
AACACCTGGAACTCATAAACACATGGGACACACAGCACACATGAAACACAGGAAACACATGAAACACAGTACACACATGGAACACATGATACCCACATGGAACACACGAAACACACAGAACACCTGAAACACATGGGACACAGCACACATGAAACACATAAAACACATGAAACACAGTACATATGTGGCATGGAACACCTGAAATACATGAAACGCTTGCAAAATGTGGAATACATGAAGCCCATGGGACAAAGCACAGATTAAACACATAAAACACACGAAACACACAGGACAGATAAAACTCACAACACATGGAACATATCAAACACATGGAACACATCAAACACATGGAACACATCAAACACATGGAACACATGATACCCACATGGAACACACGAAACACACAGAACACCTGAAACACATGGGACACAGCACACATGAAACACATAAAACACATGAAACACAGTACATATGTGGCATGGAACACCTGAAATACATGAAACGCTTGCAAAATGTGGAATACATGAAGCCCATGGGACAAAGCACAGATTAAACACATAAAACACACGAAACACACAGGACAGATAAAACTCACAACACATGGAACATATCAAACACATGGAACACATCAAACACATGGAACACATCAAACACATGGAACACATGATACCCACATGGAACACACGAAACACACAGAACACCTGAAACACATGGGACACAGCACACATGAAACACATAAAACACATGAAACACAGTACATATGTGGCATGGAACACCTGAAATACATGAAACGCTTGCAAAATGTGGAATACATGAAGCCCATGGGACAAAGCACAGATTAAACACATAAAACACACGAAACACACAGGACAGATAAAACTCACAACACATGGAACATATCAAACACATGGAACACATCAAACACATGGAACACATCAAACACATGGAACACATGATACCCACATGGAACACACGAAACACACAGAACACCTGAAACACATGGGACACAGCACACATGAAACACATAAAACACATGAAACACAGTACATATGTGGCATGGAACACCTGAAATACATGAAACGCTTGCAAAATGTGGAATACATGAAGCCCATGGGACAAAGCACAGATTAAACACATAAAACACACGAAACACAGAAAACACGTGGAGCACACGAAACACACAGGACAGATAAAACTCACAACACATGGAACATATCAAACACATGGAACACATCAAACACATGGAACACATCAAACACATGGAACACATCAAACACACGGAACAAAACAAACACATGGGACACAGCACACATGAAACACATAAAACACATGGGACACAGCACACATGAAACACATAAAACACATGGGACACATCAAACACATGGGACACAGCACACATAAAACACATGGAGCATATGAAACACACAGGACAGATAAAACACACAACATATCAAACACACGGAACACAACAAACACATGGGACACATCAAACACATGGGACACAGCACACATGAAACACATAAAACACATGGAACACATCAAACACACGGAACACATCAAACACATGGAACACATCAAACACACGGAACACAACAAACACATGGGACACATCAAACACATGGGACACAGCACACATGAAACACATAAAACACATGGGACACATCAAACACATGGGACACAGCACACATAAAACACATGGAGCATATGAAACACACAGGACAGATAAAACACACAACATATCAAACACACGGAACACAACAAACACATGGGACACATCAAACACATGGGACACAGCACACATGAAACACATAAAACACATGGAGCACATCAAACACACAGGACAGATAAAACACACAACACATGGAACACATCAAACACACGGAACACATCAAACACATGGAACACATCAAACACACATCAAACACATTAAACACACGGAACACATCAAACACATGGGACACAGCCCACATGAAACACATAAAACACATGGAGCACATGAAACACATAGGACAGATAAAACACACAACACATGGAACACATCAAACACATCAAACACACATCAAACACCTTAAACACATGACACACACAGAACACATCAAACACACATGAAACACATTAAACACACGGAACACATCAAACACATGGGACACAGCACACATGAAACACATAAAACACATGGAGCACATGAAGCACACAGGACAGATAAAACACACAACACATGGAACACATCAAACACATGGAACACATCAAACACATCAAACACACATGAAACACATTAAACACATGGAACACATGACACACACAGAACACATCAAACACACATGAAACACATTAAACACACGGAACACATCAAACACATGGAACACAGCCCACATGAAACACATAAAACACATGGAGCACATGAAACACATAGGACAGATAAAACACACAACACATGGAACACATCAAACACATGGAACACATCAAACACATGGAACACATCAAACACATCAAACACACA
>SSNP01000239.1:518328-520828 GCA_006937955.1 Pachypanchax playfairii | reverse complement strand
CAGACACGCTGACAGACAGACAGACAGGCACGCTGACAGACAGACACACACACAGACAGATACACAGACAGACAGGCATGCTGACAGACAGACACACACACAGACAGATACACAGACAGACAGGCACGCTGACAGACAGACAGACAGACAGACAGGCACGCTGACAGACAGACAGACACACAGACAGATACACAGACAGACAGACACGCTGACAGACAGACAGACACGCTGACAGACAGACAGACAGGCACGCTGACAGACAGACAGACACACAGACAGACAGACACACACACAGACAGACACACAGACAGACAGACACACTGACAGACAGACAGACACACAGACAGATACACAGACAGACAGGCACGCTGACAGACAGACACACACACAGACAGACAGACAGACACGCTGACAGACACACAGACAGACAGGCACGCTGACAGACAGGCACACACACAGACAGATACACAGACAGACAGGCACGCTGACAGACAGGCACGCTGACAGACAGACAGACAGACAGGCACGCTGACAGACAGACAGACAGACACACACACAGACAGACAGGCACGCTGACAGACAGACAGACAGGTCTGAGTTTTAGCTTCTTGTTTGTATTAAAGACATTATAAAACTTCACATGACTCATTTTGGAATAAACTCCAAAAAGTGAGTGTTTCAGTAACAAATGGGAGAAACCAGGTCCACATGGGACCAGGTCCACATGGGACCAGGTCCACATGGGAAACCAGGTCCACATGGGAAACCCTGTCCACATGGGACCAGGTCCACATGGGAAACCCGGTCCACATGGGAAACCAGGTCCACATGGGAAACCCGGTCCGTCTCGCCTGGTTTGGATCATGTCCGACCGCCGGAGGATTTAGTCTGAAGAGGAAAGTCAGCTACAAACAGCTCGAACTGCATCCTGCCGGTTCGGATGGATGAGCTATGCAACACGGTCAAATCCCGTTTATTCCGTATCCGAACTGAACCGAAACGATCCGATCTACGAAGCTGGAAACTCGTGGGATGGAGTTTTTACCGGATCGGTGCTAAATCTCACTGCTAATCAACTTGTGTTTACCTGACCTGGACCGGGTTAAAGTTGGTACCGATCGCACTGATCCGGCTGTTTCTAACGGGAGTTCAGATACCGGTCGACAGAGAAAAGTTGGGTGTTTTTACCGGAGCCGCAGTCTGATTAACGGATAAAAGATGGACAGTTCACGAAGTTCTGTCGGAGTTTGTTGTGCGGGACTTTAGTTTGAACCGAACAAGGTCCGGTTCCAGATTCGGTAAGCAGCTAAAACCTGAGAGGTACTCACATACTGCTTCTTTATCCAGCTGTTCGTCCAGTCTCCATTTCGTCTCCAGGGCGACATTTTGGGACAAGTTTTCCTGATATTTGTCGAAGTTTGGGCCTGGACTGCTGGGCGCTGCAATGGGAGCCATGCATTCTGGGAGGGTGACGTCACACTCCGGGCGCCACATCCCCCGGTTCGACAACTTCTTTTGTCCCAGTAAAAGATCCTCAACTTCCATTACAGACCACCGGTGGACCTCATCGACTTTTATATTAACGGAATCAAACATTTCCCACATCGTCCCTAACAATGGAACACATGCAACAAGTGGAACACATGCAACACATGAAAAACAGAATACATGAAACACGTGCAACACATACAACACGTGGAACACATGGGACATGGCACACATGAAACACAGTAAACACATGACACACTGTACATACGTAACATGGAACATCTGAAACACATGAAACACTTGCAACATGTGGAATACATGAAATACATGGGGCACACAGCACAGATGAAACACAGAAAACACATGGAACACATTAAACACATGGAACACACGAAACACACAGAACACATGGAAATCAAAACACATGGGACACAGCACACATGAAACACAGGAAACACATGAAACACAGTACACATATGGAACACATGAAATACTTGGGACACATGAAACACATGGGACACATGAAACACAGAACACACATGGAACACATGAAACACACAGAACACATCAAACACATGGGACACACAGCACACATGAAACACAGTACACACATGGAACACATGAAACACACAGAACACATCAAACACATGGGATACACAGCACACATGAAACACATTAAACACATGAAACACACAGAACACATGAAACACCTGGAACTCATAAACACATGGGACACACAGCACACATGAAACACAGGAAACACATGAAACACAGTACACACATGGAACACATGATACCCACATGGAACACACGAAACACACAGAACACCTGAAACACATGGGACACAGCACACATGAAACACATAAAACACATGAAACACAGTACATATGTGGCATGGAACACCTGAAATACATGAAACGCTTGCAAAATGTGGAATACATGAAGCCCATGGGACAAAGCACAGATTAAACACATAAAACACACGAAACACAGAAAACACGTGGAGCACACG
>SSNP01000239.1:488753-518318 GCA_006937955.1 Pachypanchax playfairii | reverse complement strand
GGCACGCTGACAGACAGACAGACAGACAGGCACGCTGACAGACAGACAGACAGACACACACACAGACAGACAGGCACGCTGACAGACAGACAGACAGGTCTGAGTTTTAGCTTCTTGTTTGTATTAAAGACATTATAAAACTTCACATGACTCATTTTGGAATAAACTCCAAAAAGTGAGTGTTTCAGTAACAAATGGGAGAAACCAGGTCCACATGGGACCAGGTCCACATGGGACCAGGTCCACATGGGAAACCAGGTCCACATGGGAAACCCTGTCCACATGGGACCAGGTCCACATGGGAAACCCGGTCCACATGGGAAACCAGGTCCACATGGGAAACCCGGTCCGTCTCGCCTGGTTTGGATCATGTCCGACCGCCGGAGGATTTAGTCTGAAGAGGAAAGTCAGCTACAAACAGCTCGAACTGCATCCTGCCGGTTCGGATGGATGAGCTATGCAACACGGTCAAATCCCGTTTATTCCGTATCCGAACTGAACCGAAACGATCCGATCTACGAAGCTGGAAACTCGTGGGATGGAGTTTTTACCGGATCGGTGCTAAATCTCACTGCTAATCAACTTGTGTTTACCTGACCTGGACCGGGTTAAAGTTGGTACCGATCGCACTGATCCGGCTGTTTCTAACGGGAGTTCAGATACCGGTCGACAGAGAAAAGTTGGGTGTTTTTACCGGAGCCGCAGTCTGATTAACGGATAAAAGATGGACAGTTCACGAAGTTCTGTCGGAGTTTGTTGTGCGGGACTTTAGTTTGAACCGAACAAGGTCCGGTTCCAGATTCGGTAAGCAGCTAAAACCTGAGAGGTACTCACATACTGCTTCTTTATCCAGCTGTTCGTCCAGTCTCCATTTCGTCTCCAGGGCGACATTTTGGGACAAGTTTTCCTGATATTTGTCGAAGTTTGGGCCTGGACTGCTGGGCGCTGCAATGGGAGCCATGCATTCTGGGAGGGTGACGTCACACTCCGGGCGCCACATCCCCCGGTTCGACAACTTCTTTTGTCCCAGTAAAAGATCCTCAACTTCCATTACAGACCACCGGTGGACCTCATCGACTTTTATATTAACGGAATCAAACATTTCCCACATCGTCCCTAACAATGGAACACATGCAACATGTGAAACACAGTGAACACATGGAACATGTAAGACATGAAACATAGTAAACACATGCAACACATATAGAACACATGGAATACTTGCAACACATTAAACATGATCTCATGCAACACATGGAAAAATTATGGAACACATGTAACACTTACAATGCATGAAACACAAAACCCATGCAACACGTGAAACACATGGAACACATGAAACACTTGCAATGCATGAAACACATGCCACATAAGGAAAACATGCAGCTCATGGAACACATGCAACACATGGAACTCAAAAGATGTGCAACACATTAAACACACATGCAACACTTGAGAAACATGGAACACATGCAACACATAGAACACTTGCAATATGGAACTCATGCAACACGTGGAACACATGAAACACATGAAAAACAGAAGACATGAAACACATGCAACACGTGGAACACAAGAAACACACAGAACACATTGGACACGGCACACATGAAACACATAAAACACAGTAAACACATGACACACTGTACATAACATGAAACACATAAAACACAGTAAACACATGACACACTGTACATAACATGGAACATCTGAAACACAGTGAACACATGCAACATGTAAGACATGAAACACATGCAACACATACATGCAGAAAATGCAACATGTGAAACACATGGAATGCATGCAGCACATGCAACACATCGAACACACAAAACACGTGCAACACATGGAATACTTGCAACACATTAAACATGATCACATGCAACACATGGAAAAATTATGGAACACATGTAACGCTTGCAATTCATGAAACACAAAACCCATGCAACACATGAAACACATATGGAACACATGAAACGCATGCAACACATGGAATATATGCAACAAATTAAACATGGAACATGCAACATGTGGAATACATGAAACACATGCCACATATGGAACACATGCAACACATGGAACTCATAAAACATGTGCAACACATGGAACACTTGCAATATAGAACACATGCAACACGTGGAACACATGCAACACATGAAAAACAGAATACATGAAACACGTGCAACACATACAACACGTGGAACACATGGGACATGGCACACATGAAACACAGTAAACACATGACACACTGTACATACGTAACATGGAACATCTGAAACACATGAAACACTTGCAACATGTGGAATACATGGGGCACACAGCACAGATGAAACACAGAAAACACATGGAACACATTAAACACATGGAACACACGAAACACACAGAACACATGGAAATCAAAACACATGGGACACAGCACACATGAAACACAGGAAACACATGAAACACAGTACACATATGGAACACATGAAATACTTGGGACACATGAAACACATGGGACACAAAGCCCACATGGAACACAGAAAACACATGGAACACATGAAACACAGAACACATGTAACTCATAAACACATGGGACACACAGCACACATGAAACACAGTACACACATGGAACACATGAAACACACAGAACACATCAAACACATGGGATACACAGCACACATGAAACACATTAAACACATGAAACACACAGAACACATGAAACACCTGGAACTCATAAACACATGGGACACACAGCACACATGAAACACAGGAAACACATGAAACACAGTACACACATGGAACACATGATACCCACATGGAACACACGAAACACACAGAACACCTGAAACACATGGGACACAGCACACATGAAACACATAAAACACATGAAACACAGTACATATGTGGCATGGAACACCTGAAATACATGAAACGCTTGCAAAATGTGGAATACATGAAGCCCATGGGACAAAGCACAGATTAAACACATAAAACACACGAAACACACAGGACAGATAAAACTCACAACACATGGAACATATCAAACACATGGAACACATCAAACACATGGAACACATCAAACACATGGAACACATGATACCCACATGGAACACACGAAACACACAGAACACCTGAAACACATGGGACACAGCACACATGAAACACATAAAACACATGAAACACAGTACATATGTGGCATGGAACACCTGAAATACATGAAACGCTTGCAAAATGTGGAATACATGAAGCCCATGGGACAAAGCACAGATTAAACACATAAAACACACGAAACACACAGGACAGATAAAACTCACAACACATGGAACATATCAAACACATGGAACACATCAAACACATGGAACACATCAAACACATGGAACACATGATACCCACATGGAACACACGAAACACACAGAACACCTGAAACACATGGGACACAGCACACATGAAACACATAAAACACATGAAACACAGTACATATGTGGCATGGAACACCTGAAATACATGAAACGCTTGCAAAATGTGGAATACATGAAGCCCATGGGACAAAGCACAGATTAAACACATAAAACACACGGAACACAACAAACACATGGGACACATCAAACACATGGGACACAGCACACATGAAACACATAAAACACATGGAACACATCAAACACATGGGACACAGCACACATAAAACACATGGAGCACACGAAACACACAGGACAGATAAAACAGACAACACATGGAACACATCAAACACATGGAACACATCAAACACATCAAACACACATGAAACACATTAAACACATGGAACACATGACACACACAGAACACATCAAACACACATGAAACACATTAAACACACGGAACACATCAAACACATGGAACACAGCACACATGAAACACATAAAACCCTCGAGCACATGAAACACACAAGACAGATAAAACATACAACACATGGAACACATCAAACACACGGAACACATCAAACACATGGAACACATCAAACACACATCAAACACATTAAACACACGGAACACATCAAACACACGGAACACATCAAACACATGGGACACAGCACACATGAAACACATAAAACACATGGAGCACATCAAACACACAGGACAGATAAAACACACAACACATGGAACACATCAAACACACGGAACACATCAAACACATGGAACACATCAAACACATGGAACACATCAAACACATGGAACAAAACAAACACATGGGACACAGCACACATGAAACACATCAAACACATGGGACACAGCACACATGAAACACATAAAACACATGGAACACATCAAACACATGGAACACATCAAACACATCAAACACACATGAAACACATTAAACACATGGAACACATGACACACACAGAACACATCAAACACACATGAAACACATTAAACACACGGAACACATCAAACACATGGGACACATCAAACACATGGGACACAGCACACATGAAACACATAAAACCCACGCGCGCATGAAACACACATGACAGAAAACACACACAACACATCAAACACACGGAACACATCAAACACACAGAACACAACAAACACATGGGACACAGCACACATGAAACACATTAAACACATGGAACACATGACACACACAGAACACATCAAACACACATGAAACACATTAAACACACGGAACACATCAAACACATGGAACACAGCACACGTCAAACACATAAAACCCTCGAGCACATGAAACACACAGGACAGATAAAACACACAACACATCAAACACACGGAACACATCAAACACACAGAACAAGACAAACACATGGGACACAGCACACATGAAACACATAAAACACATGGAACACCTCAAACACATGGAACACATTAAACACATGGAACACATCAAACACATTAAACACATGGAACACATGACACACACAGAACACATGAAACACATGGAACACATCAAACACATGGAACACATTAAACACATTAAACACATGGAACACATGGAACACATTAAACACACGGAACACATGAAACACATGAGTGTAGTTAAACAAGAAGAGTACTCCAATAGCGCAAACCTCCACCAAGCAGAATACAAAGAGCCTTCAAAAACATCATACTTCTGTATAAACTGTATTTTTTATTAAACCAGGGACTTTACTGCACTGGTGTGCAGTTTTAATAAAGTATGCTACCTCAACAGACAACGCTATAAAACTCAACTTCTAGTCCGCTAATTCAAGAAAGTATGCTGAATCGACAGAACACCGGTTCCAAGCACCAGGGAGCACAGCAACCCCAAGCAGACCAGCAACCATCAGCAGGCACAGAAGCCATCCACAGGTCCAATGTAGAGGGGATGTCCGCAAGGGAGCAGAATAGCCCAGCCTCCAGCAGGAGGGTGCCCAAAGAGGATAAAGACCATGGAGCCCCAAGAACCTAACATGCCACCCCTGCCCCCCAGTAAAGTGGCAAGCCAGGGCTCAGTGACCTCAGGGTCCAGGATAGGATGTGTCAGGATAGTAGTAGGGCAGTCCAGGTGGGGACGTCCTGCTGGCTGAGAGCAGGACATAGTCCAACTTGAACCTGCACCCCAACACTCTGCACAGTGGCAAGTATAAAGGGGGCCAAGAAGGAGAACAGGTTGGGGTCCCCAACTTATCTCAGACCAGCCCCCAGAGCCACAGTCAGTCTAAATCATCCAAGAACCCAAGCAGCTGGCCAGGAGCCTATAGAACCACAACACCAGCCAGATCCCCACACAGCCCCCCAAAAAACTGAGGTGAGCCACGTCTACACCGGGACTGCTGACAGCACCCTCCTGACCACCCGGCAGCAAAGCCCATCCCCCAGCCACACCCAGCCGGTGTAGAACCTGCAGCAGAGGCCATGGGGGTGGGGCCCCCAACAAACCCTCTTGCATATTCAGCATGAGTCTTCAGTGTGTTTGCAAGTGCTTGTAAGTGTGTGTGCTGTGATGGTGGGTAATGATATATGTGACACTAGTGCATTAAAAAGGGGGGAGGGCAGAGTCGGCAGCTACTTTTAAGAGCAGACTTAAGACTCACCTCTTTAAAGAACACTTTCAGTCTTAATGTAGGATTAATTTATGATTTATGATAGCGATTTGAGAATTTATCTCTCACTAAAAAAAAAAAAAAAAATTGATACACTTGATGTATCAGCGTCGGAATTAAACTGGACTCCAAACAGTCCGCCTCCTTATATTGTTTCCTTCTCTTTGATTTCTTGCTTGTATGTTGTCTCAATGTAAGTCGCTTTGGATAAAAGCGTCTGCTAAATGACAGTAGTAGTAGTAGTAGTAGTAGTAGTAGTAGTAGTAGTAGGGCAGTCCAGGTGGGGACGTCCTACTGGCTGAGAGCAGAATCCCCTGTCTCGCACACAGCTGCTCCCCTTGTCCCTACATGTCTATAATGTAAATAAAACTGAGGGACAGGGCTATAGCTGGAGTGAGTGGACATGCACACTCCTCCACCACCAAGCCCCATCCCCCAAAACCATAGGGACACCAACTGGGCACTGAAGAGCACCGGGACTCCCCACACCATTAAGGTGCTTTTCAAATTTAAGTTGGGGGGGTCTCAGTAGAAAACAAAATTTCAGTCTTGTTCTTAAGATATGTTTACTAGGCTTTATTTCAAACAATAAAATAATATGTAGATGGTTCATAGTGCCACAAAAGTAGTTCAGTTATAGAAATAATCCACGTGCCAGCATTAATATCTTGAAATACTGTTTGGTGACAATATTTATGGGCAGTCTGTACGTATTATCATTAATTCCATTTTCTTTACAATGGACTCAGATATTTTGTTGTTGAATAACATGCACTGATCACTCCTCAAAAATCCTTTTATGTTATGCAACATGAAGGATTTGTCATGAATAATTTGATGTCTTACCATATTCATAGATGAAAGTGTTGAAAACATTCTGACCCCTTAAGGTTTGTCCATCTTCTCAACCTGAATTATTGTCTGTTTTATTACAGGAAGTGATGTGTTAAACTGTTTATCATGAGTGCGAGTGACCCTATTTTGATACCAGATATAATTTGGGTTTGCTTAGAGAAGTCTGGATTGGTTTTGGTGCATTTCTGTGAAGAATCTGACCTTTGACCCGGTTGTTGCATTCCAGAGTGGCTTGTCCTGCAGTAGCTTCTGAGCTTGTCCTGCGTTCACACCGCCTCAGGAAAACAATATGCGTGTACAGCTAGTTTAGGCACGGCAGCATACCAGTAGCCACAGCAGTGTTGTCCCCAGCTAAAAGGAACGTCTTGTTCGCCGCACACGTTGGCGATTGAAGTCTTAGATCGCCGAAGAGCCATCGTGTTCGTTTGGGTTGATTTGTAGACGCACAGCTAACTAGCCACAGACAACAACGCGGAGGAAATGAAGGACAAACAAAAGAGAAAGAAGGAAAGGACTTGGGCTGAGGCAGCTCGCATGGTAAGATTCATTAGTAGAACTAACAAGCTGAATGTAAACAATGAATGTCTTAATGTAAACGAATGTTTTGAACCGGGACTTAAGACATTGTCCACGAGCCTAGCTTTCACTGTATAGTTAGCTAGCAGCAGTTAGCACGATTGTTGTGTGACTTAACCAACAGAAGTGTTTCGTTTGATGTGAACTTCACAGAAAGCATCCCTTTTATTTTGCAACACAACTTTCTTGCCGACTAAATAAAGGAAAGTAACGCATTAGAGTAACGCTTGCTAGCTCGATAGCATCTATTCTGACTCGAGCTCTTTGTTCGCTAGGCAGTTAGCTAGCTGTCCGTTCATACCATCCGTCCTCCAAATACAACACGACTTTAACTGCATAATATCCAAGTTAACTATGCAACATTATCATAACAAACTACCAAACAGCTGGTCTAACACATACCGTGATTGTAATTAGAGTTAATATGGTTTGATTATAAGGACTGATTAGCGTAAGCTAAGCTAGATGTGTGTAAAATAAAGTTAAACGCAGCTGACATTAGCAACTGCATCAGAAGTCATAGAATAAGAACTGGATTTGGTTGAGGGTGTAAACGAGCTCTCTGAGAGCCGAGCAGTCGGCTGTGGTCCGTTTCGGGTCGTATGTGATGAAGTGAAGGCCGTTTGCTGCGAGTGATTGATTAGTTTACACCTGGAGACGGGCCCTTCATGTAGGCAGTGATTAGTTTACACATGGAGACGGGCCGTTCATGTGGACAGTCTGCATGTTTACACCTGGAGATGGGCCCTTCATGTGGACAGTGTGCATGTTTACACCTGGAGGGCTCTTCATATGGATGGTGTACATGGTTAGACCTGGAGACGGGCCCTTCATGTGGGCAGTGATTAGTTTACACCTGGAGACAGGCCCTTCATGTGGATAGTGTACATGGTTACACCTGGAGACGGGCCCTTTATGTGGGCAGTGATTAGTTTACACCTGGAGACGGGCCCTTCATGTGGGCAGTGTGCATGTTTACACCTGGAGATGGGCCCTTCATGTGGATAGTGTGCATGTTTAGACCTGGAGACGGGCCCTTCATGTGGGCAGTGTGCATGTTTAGACCTGGAGACAGGCCCTTCATGTGGGCAGTGTGCATGTTTACACCTGGAGACGGGCCCTTCATGTGGATAGTGTGCATGTTTAGACCTGGAGACGGGCCCTTCATGTGGATAGTGTGCATGTTTACACCTGGAGACGGGCCCTTCATGTGGGCAGTGATTAGTTTACACCTGGAGACGGGCCCTTCATGTGGGCAGTGTGCATGTTTACACCTGGAGACGGGCCCTTCATGTAGATAGTGTGCATGTTTACACCTGGAGACGGGCCCTTCATGTGGGCAGTGTGCATGTTTAGACCTGGAGACAGGCCCTTCATGTGGGCAGTGTGCATGTTTACACCTGGAGACGGGCCCTTCATGTGGGCAGTGTGCATGTTTACACCTGGAGACAGGCCCTTCATGTGGATAGTGTGCATGTTTAGACCTGGAGACAGGCCCTTCATGTGGATAGTGTGCATGTTTAGACCTGGAGCCGGGTCCTTCATGTGGGCAGTGATTATGGTTACACCTGGAAACGGGCCCTTCATGTGGGCAGTGTGCATGTTTACACCTGGAGACGGGCCCTTCATGTGGATAGTGTGCATGTTTACACCTGGAGACGGGCCCTTCATGTGGGCAGTGTGCATGTTTAGACCTGGAGACAGGCCCTTCATGTGGGCAGTGTGCATGTTTACACCTGGAGACGGGTCCTTCATGTGGGCAGTGATTAGTTTACACCTGGAGACGGGCCCTTCATGTGGGCAGTGTGCATGTTTAGACCTGGAGACAGGTCCTTCATGTGGGTAGTGTGCATGTTTAGACCTGGAGACGGGCCCTTCATGTGGGCAGTGATTAGTTTACACCTGGAGACGGGCCCTTCATGTGGATAGTGTGCATGTTTAGACCTGGAGACAGGCCCTTCATGTGGGCAGTGTGCATGTTTACACCTGGAGACGGGTCCTTCAAGTGGACAGTGTGCATGTTTACACCTGGAGACAGGCCCTTCATGTGGATGGTGTACATGTTTACACCTGGAGATGGGCCCTTCATGTGGGCAGTGTGCATGTTTAGACCTGGAGACAGGCCCTTCATGTGGGCAGTGTGCATGTTTACACCTGGAGATGGGCCCTTCATGTGGATAGTGTGCATGTTTACACCTGGAGACGGGCCCTTCATGTGGATAGTGTGCATGTTTAGACCTGGAGACGGGCCCTTCATGTGGGCAGTGTGCATGTTTAGACCTGGAGACAGGCCCTTCATGTGGATAGTGTGCATGTTTAGACCTGGAGACAGGCCCTTCATGTGGATAGTGTGCATGTTTAGACCTGGAGACGGGCCCTTCATGTGGGCAGTGTGCATGTTTAGACCTGGAGACAGGCCCTTCATGTGGGCAGTGTGCATGTTTACACCTGGAGACGGGTCCTTCAAGTGGACAGTGTGCATGTTTACACCTGGAGACAGGCCCTTCATGTGGGCAGTGTGCATGTTTAGACCTGGAGACGGGTCCTTCAAGTGGACAGTGTGCATGTTTACACCTGGAGATGGGCCCTTCATGTGGACAGTGTGCATGTTTAGACCTGGAGACGGTTCCTTCAAGTGGACAGTGTGCATGTTTAGACCTGGAGACGGGTCCTTCAGGTGGACAGTGTGCATGTTTAGACCTGGAGACAGGTCCTTCAAGTGGACAGTGTGCATGTTTAGACCTGGAGACGGGCCCTTCATGTGCACAGTGTGCATGTTTAGACCTGGAGACGGGTCCTTCAAGTGGACAGTGTGCATGTTTACACCTGGAGACGGGCCCTTCATGTGGATAGTGTGCATGTTTAGACCTGGAGACGGGTCCTTCAAGTGGACAGTGTGCATGTTTACACCTGGAGACAGGCCCTTCATGTGGGTAGTGTGCATGTTTAGACCTGGAGACGGGCCCTTCATGTGGATAGTGTGCATGTTTACACCTGGAGACGGGCCCTTCATGTGGGTAGTGTGCATGTTTAGACCTGGAGACGGGCCCTTCATGTGGGCAGTGTGCATGTTTACACCTGGAGACGGGCCCTTCATGTAGATAGTGTGCATGTTTACACCTGGAGACGGGCCCTTCATGTGGGCAGTGTTTAGTTTTCAACTGGGACGGGCCCTTCATGTGGGCAGTGTGCATGTTTAGCCCTGGAGACGGGCCCTTCATGTGGGTAGTGTGCATGTTTACACCTGGAGACGGGTCCTTCATGTGGGCAGTGTGCATGTTTACACCTGGAGACAGGCCCTTCATGTGGGTAGTGTGCATGTTTAGACCTGGAGACGGGCCCTTCATGTGGACAGTGTGCATGTTTAGACCTGGAGACGGGTCCTTCAAGTGGACAGTGTGCATGTTTACACCTGGAGACAGGCCCTTCAAGTGGACAGTGTGCATGTTTAGACCTGGAGACGGGTCCTTCAAGTGGACAGTGTGCATGTTTAGACCTGGAGACGGGTCCTTCAGGTGGGCAGTGTGCATGTTTAGACCTGGAGACAGGCCCTTCATGTGGACAGTGTGCATGTTTACACCTGGAGACAGGCCCTTCATGTGGGCAGTGTGCATGTTTACACCTGGAGACGGGTCCTTCAAGTGGACAGTGTGCATGTTTACACCTGGAGACAGGTCCTTCAGTGGATAGTGTGCATGTTTAGACCTGGAGACAGGCCCTTCATGTGGATAGTGTGCATGTTTAGACCTGGAGACAGGCCCTTCATGTGGATGGTGTACATGGTTACACCTGGAGACGGGCCCTTCATGTAGATAGTGTGCATGTTTACACCTGGAGATGGGCCCTTCATGTGGATAGTGTGCATGTTTACACCTGGAGACGGGCCCTTCATGTGGATGGTGTACATGGTTACACCTGGAGACGGGCCCTTCATGTAGATAGTGTGCATGTTTACACCTGGAGATGGGCCCTTCATGTGGACAGTGTGCATGTTTAGACCTGGAGACGGTTCCTTCAAGTGGACAGTGTGCATGTTTAGACCTGGAGACGGGTCCTTCAGGTGGACAGTGTGCATGTTTAGACCTGGAGACGGGTCCTTCAAGTGGACAGTGTGCATGTTTAGACCTGGAGACGGGTCCTTCAGGTGGACAGTGTGCATGTTTAGACCTGGAGACGGTTCCTTCAAGTGGACAGTGTGCATGTTTAGACCTGGAGACGGTTCCTTCAAGTGGACAGTGTGCATGTTTAGACCTGGAGACGGGCCCTTCATGTGCACAGTGTGCATGTTTAGACCTGGAGACGGGTCCTTCAAGTGGACAGTGTGCATGTTTAGACCTGGAGACGGTTCCTTCAAGTGGACAGTAATTAGTTTTACACCTGACAGCTTGAACCTGTCAATAGATTTTTTTGCACCTCTTATTTACCTGCCTTAATCACAAATCAGGGACAGGTAACAGATGAAATGCTGATGAAACTATGATGATCATGGCTCTCTAGTATTAGTTGAGGACACTTTGCACAAGTGTCTGTTCAACTTGAGAGTGGTTTCCTACCATTTTGTGGACAGTACACAAAAATTTAAGGGTTAAATGACAGGAAAATCTGGTTAATTTTGGGAAGGAGCTACTTAATCCAAGTAAACGTAAAATAACTTCTGACTTTATGATGTAAAGTACATTAAGAGTTTCCATCATGTGATCACTCAGACAATCTGAATCACGAGTACTTGAGCTACATTAACTGATTTGTATGAAATCACCTCTTAGCATTGGGCTTTTAATAAGTGAATTTTTACTAATATTTATAACTACAGAAAGGAAATACAGGATGTTGGGCTGCACAATTAATCAGATTTTGATCGTGATCACGATTTTGGTGGCCACAATTAAATGAACCTGATCGGTTTTACAATATTTACATTCAAAATGCGAGCTCTTCTATTTGCTTCTTTATCACACACTGCCTCAAACATAGTCTGCCAGCCACCAGGGGGCGAACACCTGGTTAAAGCTTCATTTTGCTGCCTTAAAAAAACCCGCACAAGCCACTCAGTAGTCACAAATTATGGCGGCAGCAAGTTGAACTGATGAGAGGAAGTCATGTTTGGAATGGAAAATATAGCAGCATCTGGAGGTGATGGGGACCGTGGTGAGGAGCTTGTGCCTTGAAGTAGGTCGACGTCCATTGTCTGGAGTTGTTTTGGATTCAGAGCAAGTGACGTTGAACAGGAGCTGTAATTGTTTCCCTTAAGTTGCACTTTGAGATTGCACTCTGCAATAATTAGTACTTTTAAATATAAAAGTATTTGAGTTTGTTATTTTTGTTTTTGCATTATTTATCATGTATTCTAATCAAAAGTTTCATTTTTCACAGAAAAATGTTGCAACATTGTTTATAATTGGTGCAATAAAAATAGATATTTTACCAGACAGGATGAATAAATAACATGAAAAGAACATGGAGAGTCTTCTGTCTTAAGACTAGAGCTGCAACTAACGACTATTTTCATTTCGATTAATCTAACGACCAATTTTCCAAATATTTGATTAGTCTAAACGATTATTTTTGTTTAAGTGTTTAACT
Organism: Pachypanchax playfairii; assembly: GCA_006937955.1. NCBI lineage: Eukaryota > Metazoa > Chordata > Actinopteri > Cyprinodontiformes > Aplocheilidae > Pachypanchax > Pachypanchax playfairii. Next base: position 505,261 of record SSNP01000239.1, on the reverse strand, counting down.
ACAAAATGTGATTTCAGCTCGCTTTATTTTCAGTAAACATTTCCAATCATTAAAAAATCAGAAAAAAGTACAACCCTGCAAATACAAAATATGTCAGGGAATCCAGCATAAAAAAATGCATCTGACTCGTTTAAAATAAAAATATCAAAAGTATGGTAGTCATTCATCCAGATCAGACTCAATTTATTTGTTTTAATTTATTAATTAACTTATATTATTTGTTTGTACTTTGCTTTAATTTTTCATTTTCTAATAACTTATTTATTTACCAGTAGCATTTTCTACCAAGTTAACAGGTTTAAAGCTGAGATCATACACTGTGTGGCCGTGCTGCCTAGATCTTTTATTTTTAGGGCCGCCTCACATAGCGTCTGAACCGGCAGGATGAACCGTCTCACCCTGCATCACTCTGCACCGGCCACAGTGCTGCGAATCACGCACACACTGTACTTCATCATGATACTTTTCACGGTCAAAGAAAAGTTTTACGGTCAGAATCCAACAGTTGTAACCACAGCTTAAAGCTGATTTATTTTCAGACATGAAAAAAACGGTTCTTTCTGAAAATAGAAGAAACTAGCTTAGCGGTTACTTAGCTCACATGACATGCCATTAATATATTATTCAAGTATTCATATTTCAAAATACTTTCTGTAAAGCGTAGCAAGAAGGTAAATAGCATTTTACAAGAGGTGCTAGTACTGACGGTGGTGGTTTTGATTTTTCAGGGAGCTCTTGGATGGCTCCTGTGTGTCGTCTTTTCAGATGTTCATTCATTGTGGTGGTGCTGCTGTGGTAGGCCAAAGACGCCTTGCAGAGGTTACAAACAACCCCTCAATGTGCTTTTACCGACCACGTCCACACTTTCTTCTCGGGTTTCTTCTTTTTCTGCCATAATTTTTTGTGGAGCGGGGAGGAGAGAGGAGGAAGCTCGTCATCTGAGTGGCAGTCTGGGACTGAAGCACGCAGCACGAGCGCCACCTACGCGTTTGGAGGAAATGTTTTGTCTTGGCTCATTGGAAATGTACATATTCAACCATAAAAAATCCCTTTGACAATTTTCCATCATCGATGTCATTGATTACTTCGACTATTCGCGGCAGCCCTATGTAAGACTTCAGTCTCACTTTGCAAATTATTCAGATTTTTTCAATAAAGGAACTCAGATGATGATGATGGGAAAAATAGAAGCAGAAAATGAATCAAATAAAATATAAGATTAAGGGTGGCAGTGGCAAGTTTTATTAAACACAATGTAATGGAGATGGAAATACAAGCAGTGGGAGTGAAAATGTATGTTTCCTGTGGATGTAACTGAAATTCTCTCACAATGTAAGAGAGCAAAGAAAAGCATCATCCACAGTGCTGAAGTCCATGTGAGGATTCTAAACAGACTCATCAGTTGAAACTTTGTTTCTGTGTGGTATATTTCCAAACCAAAGAGAATTACAAAAATAATGATTCTCAGATAAGTTCCCAGACAGGTTTTGTTATTTGCAGACCAGTGTCAGTGTCTCTTTTATTCTCTAAATACTTAAAAATGGCTCTTAACAAAATTAGATGAGATACAGGTTGAGAGTCAAGAATCAGGGCTTGAGGAGATTAAATTTGGAGTACCTCAAGGACCAGTGTTTTGTCCTAGGTTTTTAATTTTGTATATTGTTTGCAGATGATACTAATATCTTTGTAGTAGCTATTTTCAGTAAATCTTTAGTGTCCAGGTACAAAACACTTTCTAAGTTTTTATTGTTATTGTCAACTGGACATTTCTATTGTGGACATGTCTCTGTTCTGAGTGAACGTCAATTAACCATCATAGGTTTTGCTGGAAAAGCTGCCTAACTTGCCACAGTAATTTTACCTTTACCAAATGTCCCTGGCCGACCCTATTAATCATGGTCCTGGTTCAGAAGAAAACCCACAAAATAGAACTGGAGTCCTGCTCCATTAATCCTAGCTGCAATAATTCTTATCTTTAATCCCTCTGTACGTGTGAGTTGCACCGTGGCTGTGGAGACAACATGTGTAGTTTATCACCACAAAACGTGAATGAATGACAAACTGTAGTGTGAAGTACTTTGTGTCGTCTGATTTAAAAATGTGCTGTACATGTACACGTTATTTTACATAGACACTACATCATGTTGTCATTTATTTGCTTTACTGTATTAAATATGCAGGTATATTTAATAATTAGTAAATTGAACATCTTCCTGAATAACAAGTATTACAGTACTTATTATTTATGGCTGCTGTGGTTATTTAAAATGGGCCATATATATATGTTTATATATTAATGTATGTAGAAAGAAAGAGAGAAAGAAATATATATATATATAATTTTCTCACAATACAGCTAGGGCTAATTTAAAAAAACTGGTGGATTGTCAAGGGTACCTAACTTTAGATGCTCCGGGTCCCAGGTCATACAAGTCTTCAATGTCTAATAATCAGGGCCTGAAATTCACTTTTGATAATGGGGGGAATTCCCCCCTCATATGTCTCTCTGTGGGGGGATTTTTACATGGGGGTGTGGGGGGGTGTTATTACTGAGCATAACTACAGGTCTTATGTTGTCCAAATCAAAAATACCTGACATTTACATGAAGCTTTCATTTGTCCATTTGTCGCCTTCTGCATTCTTAGTTGTCTTCATTGCACTCTCATTTCCCTTTCATTGTTTAAGCTTGTCAGCATGATGTCTTTCCTCAATAACAGAGGTTAAAGTAAACATTTGTAAGTAAATAAAACTTTCCAGGAACTACTTGTGAGATTGAAGATAGACCTTAACATCACCTCAGACTGATGTATTTATTAACTGTCTTTTTTTATATCTTCCCTAGTTATCTTCATAAAAGCATATTTTCTTTTGTCTCCATGCTCTAATATTTTTTCCATCACTGGCACTACCTCTTTGACATTCTGGAGGATTAACAACATCGCTGGTATCAGCGCCGCCTCCAGCGCTGCGGCTTTCCTGCGATGTTGTTTTGGGAACAGGTTCTCCCTCATTTTGAATAGCGTTAGATTTGCGTTTTAACCAGCGGTCCATTTTTAAGTCCACACGTTAACGTCAACAACCACCAGTTTGTTAGCAAGAGACGAGTAGAGCTTGTGCTTTAATAAGAAAGGAGAAGAAGCGAGTGCAGCATGCCAAGAGCGTAGCGGAAGTGTTGTTGTTTGTTTTATTTTATGGCTCCGATGCAAACGTCCACATTTGTTAAATGCGGGAATCTCCCGCATTATTAAAACTAGATTTGCGAGAATCGTTTATATAAAGTGCGATACCCGCTATCCCGCAGTGAATGTCAGGCCCTGACTAATATATATTGTATCTTAAAACCATAATATACAGACTATAGTAATTAATTGACCTTTTTTCAGGCCTGATCTATCATGTTGATGTATAGGATGGATAATGTTCCAGGTACCACATGGTCATAAGTTTAGTTCATCAGGTTTTTTAAATATGAAACTGCACTTAGAACATTTCATTTCCCTGTTTTAATTTCCAGTCTAAATTTTCAGTTGAGTGAGTTCTGAAATGTTTCCTGGCAGCATCATCGAGTTAAAGGAAAAGTATAAGAGATAATTCTCTTCAGCTGCAGATGTAACGACCATCACAGATATCATTAAATCAGCCAGTGGTGTGATCTCTGTTTCTATCTATTTAACAAGCATCTCCACTAAGTAACCCAGAACCTTTTGAATCTGGTTCTTATTTACTCTGGACCATCTAAAATGGCGAAGAACCGAAAGCCAGAAGGAATCACGATGATATTTGCAGACTTTTGAAATTTCCTCTCCTTGCTGCAGGTGCACTTAAAGGATCCACTTCCCTGTGTGAAAAGCCTTTTCACAGCTGACAATAATAAAGCTGTAGGAACTGCATCCGACCGGCTGTCTGCAGCTCTTACCAGAGAATACTTACCTGTTTATTGGTGCTAGTGCCAGTGCATGAGGTGGACCAGAGCAGCATTTCACTCCATTCATACAGAAGCTGTTTCCAGTCAGGTTTAACTCCTGCATCACAAAGTGTAATTAAAATAAATGTAGTCACTATTAGAGCACTGTGATCTCTCTTTTATTCCCAATTTTTACAAAATTACAATTCCTGTAAAATGTAGTAAATACAGGAAGAGAACATGCCACATGCCTTTATTCATTGTAATGTGGGAGTATAATGTGAGTTAATATTGATGATGTGATGTACCGTTCTTTTTCAGTTTCTAAATTAAATCTGATGGTTATATTCAGGGGTTTTGTGTTCGAGAAAAATACATTTTGTTTTTAGAGCTTTTGTATTTAAGTTTCAGTAATTTACTGTCTGTGTTCCAAACTCACCTCTTCCAGGTTTTGGAGAACTTCTCTGATGCACCTATGACTCCCAAACAAATCCTCCATGTGATCCAGACCAAGGGGCTGAAGGAAATGAGGTCTGACTCACACGCGCACACAAATTTTACAATAATTATTATTGTTGTTGTTGTTATTGTTATTATTATAATTATACCCTGAGATGGGTAAATAATTTTGCTGCATCATTTATTTTTTTACAATGACAGATTTAAAAACCTTAACCCTTGGGTTCTGTTAACAGCAAGGGAATAACAGAGTTATTACATGGTGTCAGTAAGTAGCTCATTGTTTTACTGCTTCTTGACTTGTTGAAGTGTTTAAAAGAAACAAGATGGCGCTGTGTATGATGGTGATCTATCTGTAAATTTTGAGTTAACTTCTTCGGGGTTGTGAATCTGTGAGTGTGCTTTCAGTTCCGGGAAGACTGATTTCTGTAGTCAACCAGCATCGTCATCTTGATTAAACCAGACAAGTAAAATGAAAATCATCAATGGAGCCTCAATACCTGGAGTCACCATAGCAACCGTAGACTGTTGTAGCAAGAGATCCTCCTTAAAGGTCCTGTATCATGAAAAATCAACTTTTTGGAGCTTTTAACCATGTTGTGATGCTGTTTCTTTATTTAAAAGACCTCCAGAGTGGTTTTTGGCTTAATTCGTGCATTCCTGAGTAATCCTCCTGAAACCTGCGCTCTGAGCAGCTGCTTTACTCGCTCATGTAAAACGGCTGAATTGAGCCCCTTTACGTCTCGGTGTCGTATCAGGAAGTTCCTGACCAATCCCTGCTGCCCCTGTAGAAGGTACGAGGTGAGCTGCGAGAGTCTGAAACAATTTGTCAGGAGCTCATCACGGCAGATGTCTAACCTACAGCCCAGAGTTCCCACACTTCAACCACCTGCTGCTCTTTATTAGCATGAGCTGCTAATAAAGACTTATCAACTCGACCCTGCCAATCACATGTCAGTATGACTCCAGCTTTACAGCTGAGCTCCACGTCACCGCAGCCCGTCCCACCACCGGATAAAAGACACAGTCACTCACCCTGCCAGCGCTCAGTCATACCTCCCGTTTGCCACGAGCTCCTGTTAGCCTCCGTGCTGCAGTTTATCCGCCTCATCCAGCCTCAGACCTCAGACCTGTCCCGGTCCATCTCTCTCTCTCTGTTCGCCTCGTTCTTGGCTGCTGGTCTCGCAGTCAGCGACTACGGTCGCTGCCTCCAGAAACCCGCTCCTCGCCTACGACCTGTCTCACTTCACCCGTCCGATCCCAGTCTTGGTGTCATCTCGCATCCAGTCGCGAGTGGACCGTCCTTCCCTCCAGACGCTCCTCACCACCGAGCGTCCTCTGACAAATCAGCACCTCCATTTCGTTGTATTTCATTCTAAAAATTTCTCGGCGAAAATATGCATTTGGCTGCAAGAGTTACAGAAGTTTATTTAGTGTTTCTAAACAGACCAATCGCACTCACAGTTGGGAGGCGGGGTTTTAGGTAAACCGAGCGTTTTTACTTCCTGTTCACAGAATAACTCGAGAATATAAGTTATATTTCAGGACAAATGAAGTGAATATAACTCAAACAGTAAGGTTTTATCATATATGTGCTGATCCCAGACGTTGAAAACTGTAAAATAGCATGATACAGTCCCTTTAATACTCATGAAGAATGCACACACTAGATCCTCTCATCTCTATACACCTGCACACCTGCATGTTCATCCAACACCCTCGTGGTTGTCTAACACCTACATGTTCATCCAGCCCCCCTTAACAGGCAGCAGTGACTCAGAAGGAAGACTCATAGGTTGGCAGTTTGATCTCAGCTCCTCCCTCCACACACTGAAGTGTCTCCAGGCAGCACACTGAACCCCGTTTAGCCCCCCGTTTTGAAAAAAATCATACAATGTGATTTCCTGCTTGTTTTTCAGAATCTGTTTCTCACATTTAAACTGAACCTTTGATGAAAATTACAGACTTCTCTGTGGGACAACTTGCACAATCGGTGGTCGTCCAAATACTTTTTTGCTCCACTGTAAATCATCTTCCCAATAGGAGGGTTGTTCCTACATGAAAACATCTATATGGCTTTTCTCCAGGAAGAAGAAGTTCTGATAATAGCCACCTGCTTTTGCTGTGGAGAGGCCAGTGTCTTCACTCACCTTTCCATACTAAAACACAAGGAGTCTCTATATTAATTAGCCAGAACATTCCCTTTGAGGCCCACGATGTCGTAGCAGATAAATCTGGCAATTTGTGATACTACCACAAAAACAGGGTGACAGTTAGTAGCAGCCATAAACATGGAGAGTAAAGATTTGTGATCTTTAGCAGTAAGAATTTATTCCTGTTCTGGATCCTTCTACTGTCAGACTGGACTCTAAACCTGTCTGCGTAACCATAGTTGGATTTGTGTACATGTTGAATTCTCTGAATATTTGAGTATTTCTTACAGACAGAATATAAAATCATTGTGTTTAACTAATGTTATTTGTCTTCCTTATGAACTTCCTGACCTCCTGGCATGCTGTAATAGAAGGTAGGTTTGAGGACTTCATCATCTTTCACTGTTTTCTTATTTATTGTAACAAAACAGTTTAAAATGTTCATGGCCTCTTAGACTCTTTTGTGTTTCCTGTTAAACATCTTGGTTAATATAAACATACTAAACAACCATCACAGTAGCTACGTTTACATGGGCACATTTAATCAGAATAAATGCCCAATCAGAACAAAAAGACGTCATGTAAACATGTTAATCAGAATGTTTTGATCCGATGCAGCCTGATCAGAATGAAATTTACTTCCGATCGAGAGGGGTGGTTTTGTCCGATCTTCATTCAGATAGACGTGCATGTATACACCCATTCGGAATGAAAGGGTGAAAAAAGCCCTTTGCGCATGCGTACAACTTCAGCGTGACGTCTTTCCGCTTTCACAGACCCAAGTAGAAAACATGGCAGGAAGTAAACAGAAGTGGTCTGCTGGTGCAGTCATCCTGTCATCCTGCTCTCCTCTCCTGTGGTGGAGGAGCAGTAGCAATATGTATTCAGCCTCTAGCTTGGTTAATGTGACCAGTAAAAACCCAAACATAACGGTAATCACCTGCAGAAGGTCCATATTGGGGATAACGTGAGTCAGATCGAGCACACGATGGGGCGGGAAAGACGTGCAGAAAGGACAGAGTTTGTTTATTTTGTTTCTTCCCCTGGAAAGACAACTCGCTGTGCGCATGCTCAACTCATTTAACCTGATTGAGTGCTTGGTGCATGTGTACTCATGGCATGATCAGATCATTTCAGTTAGTGTCCATGTAAACAGGGATTTGGGAATTCAGATCGACCAAGATTTTAATCAGATTGGGGAAATTTGGCGCATGTAAACGTAGCTACTGAGAGTGTGCTGGACTGATGGGGCTTTTCACTTTGACCCTTTGTTTATTTTTCCTTTCATGATCTGTGGTGCATTCGTTCTTCCACAGAATAGAATTAGATCAGCCTCAAAATCTCTGCATGCAAGAAATACAGCACGCGCACAAAGAAAAGAATTTCTCTTTTTGACTTTTGATTGTTTGGAGGTGGCAGCACTGATCCTGATGAGGTCATCACTCTGAAACAGAAACACAAAGTTGGGGTGAGGGTCAGTGTCGTCACTGGAATCCACCTCTAGTCAAAAATCAGATACAAGCAAGAGCCTCTTTTTGAACACTGATGAATCTGTGCACGTGATGAGTTTAGATGCACACGGGATGAAATGTGTGTGTTCGAGTGGTTGAAACTGCACAAGTGTTGAGTTTCTCTTGTGTGGAGGTTTCAACGCTAATCTAATTCTATAGAAGAGATATTTAAAAGCTTTCTGCTACTCGTGTCTAACACAGTGAGACCAAAATAACTTGATAGATCTAGATGTGTTATGGCTGCAGAAACAAGTTCATCCTGTCATTTCACCACAAAGAAAACACAATGTTCTCTCTGAACTTCAGGTGTGAAGTAAATACCAGCTTCAGATATAAGTGAATCTTTATGCTTCTCTGTACCTTCATGCAGTGGAACAGCTCCTCTGGCCTGTCTGGTCACCATGCTGCACTCCCAAGTAAGAGGAGACCGTGTCAAGAACAGCATCTTCTTTAAGCTGCCTGGACGAATGAGCCTCTTCACCCTGAAGGTACCGGTCCACTTCTGTAACAACCACATACTGTTATGACTGTTTGACTGTTAGTACAGTGTATTTGTAATCCTACTCTGTGTGTAATCGTTGCTGCATCACTGGGTTTGTTAAAAGATTTTCTTCCTGTTAGTGGGGAGGACGGGTTGTGAAACATGTGTTCGGTTCTTTGCTGTCTTTAGAAGAAGGCCCTGCAGTGGACAAAGCCCAGCTCAGTGTCCGAGGCTCAGTCAGAACAAGCTGGCACTGCCACACTTCCAACTTCAAGCAGCAGCACTGCAGTGAGTGGATCAGCTGCCACTCCAGTGGACTCAAGTGAAGCCATTGAGCAGGAGAGCTGCGACTCCACTGAAGCCACCGTCTTAGACAATGATGGTAACTCTACATCTCACCTCCATGACCACTAACAGGAGTTTTAAATTAGACAGAACTACCAAGTGCTGATTTACAAACACAAGGTACTACATGCTCCTAGAAGTAGATCATGTTACAGCTGTTGGGTCTAATAAGATGCCTGAACCACTTCAGCTGAGTCCTTTAGATGTGGAGGAGTAGCGGCTCCTCCCTGATGACACTCACCTGATCTGCAGCCACCCTACAGGGGAAGCTCATTTCAGCTGCTTGTATCCAGGATCCAGATCTCATGACCAGATGAGAGTCAGAACATAGACAGACCTTCAACATCTCAGGGTGAATCTCATCCACCCCTGATGCCTTGGCACCAGGTGTTCAGCGTGGGGGTTATGAGTATCCCTACACCCACCTGAGGTCCCACCCTCTGGCCTACGCCAGAGTAGGAGAGAGTCAACCCCAAATATATCTACTTGGTGTTTCTTAACATCAACTCACCAGCAAAGTGACATTCTAAGAACCATTTTTGGGGATCTACACACCTGGGCACCTCCCTCTGTCTGCCACCCTGCTCTCTATGACCTCACCTTGATTTTTATTTACCTCCACAGGGAGGTAACTTCCTGTAACTTCTCAGCCCCCACGAGTCTTATTAAGACATTTAAACTGCTCTTAATCTGACTCCCTGTAGTATATCTAACAAAATAAAAGTTTCAAACTGCCCCTGCTTGACAGATAAATAGTGAATCATAACTCATCTACTGTACTTTCTAAATGGTAAATGTCAGATGAGTCACAAACAGCTTGACACTACAGTCATTCACCTTCTAACACTCACACGTTTGATGGTGATAAACTAGATGTTGTAGCCAGTTGTTTCTGTTTATTATTTCATTCTGAAATCGGACACAGATGGAACGGAACAAGACGACTTTGTTTTATTTATGTTAATAAGTCCTCAAACATGCATCAAAAATATTTCAAGAACTTTTACTTTTTAGTAGCTGTAGCATTGTGAGTAACGTGGTTGTGATCTGTATGAAATGAAATGAAATGAAATGAAATGAAATGAAATGAAAAATACTTTATTTATCCCAGAAGGGGAATTCAACGTTGTAGTAGTTTTTTTTTTTTTTTGTCCAACAATAAAAACAATAATAAGACAATAATATAATAATAACAAGCAAGGTCTGTTCTTGTTGTGGAGGCTAATGGCTGCAGGCAGGAATGATCTTTTGTATCTTTCGGTCTTGCATCGGACCTGAAGAAGCCTCTCACTGAACACACTCTGTTGTTTGATCACTGTGTCGTGCAGAGGGTGAGAAGAGTCCTCCATCATCTTCATCAGCTTGTCCAGCATTCTTTTTTGTACAATCAGCTCCAGCGGCTCCAGAGATACTCCCAGCACAGATCCAGCTTTCCTGATCAGTTTGTTGATTCTCTTCAAGTCTCTGGTTCTGATGCTGCTGCCCCAGCAGATGGCTGCAAAGCTGATTGCACTTTCCACAACAGACCTATAGAAGATTTGCAACATCTTGGTGCAGACATTAAAAGATCTCAGCTTCCTTAAGAAGTAGAGTCTGCTCTGACCTTTCTTGTAGATGTATTCTGTGTTGCATTTCCACTCTAGTCTGTTGTCCAGCTGAACTCCAAGGTACTTGTATTCCTCCACCACCTCAACCTCCTCTCCTAGGATGGAAATACTGCTGTGTTGATTCTTTCTCCTCCTGAAGTCAACAATCATCCCCTTAGTTTTGCTGCTATTTAAAACGAGATGATTGTTACTGCACCATTTCACAAACTGACTGACCAGTTCTCTATACTCAGCTTCTTGTCCCTCACTGATGCACCCAACAACTGCAGAGTCATCAGAGTATTTCTGCAGATGACAGGACTCAGATTGTACTGGAAGTCAGAGGTGTACATCGTGAAGAGAAATGGTGAGAGTGCAGTTCCTTGTGGCGCTCCAGTGCTGCTGACCTCCATCCCAGACACACAACCCCCCAGTCTCACAAACTGTGGTCTGTTTGTGAGGTAGTCAGTATACAGCTTAGGAACAGATTATTCAGAGTTATGATGTATTTATACTCGCCTAACGAAGCCTGCTGTTCAAGAGGAGAACAGATCCAGCACAGCTGAAACTTCACTCGGTTAATCTCACCCTGAGCTGCACATCAGTATAACAATCCCTTTATCCATCTGGAGGAATATTAATGATTAGTTTATATGATCTACACTACAGCTGTGGATCAATAACCTCCCTGCACTGATCCACTGCATCAGGTTTATATTTGGGTGTTTCTGTGGCTCTTTGAACTCGTCAGGAAGTTGTTTTTGGTCGTGTTAGTTTATTCATTTGAATGTTTGTTAAGAGTAAAACTCAAAGCCTTCAGAGGGACCTCAGTTTAAAGAATGAGAAGTTTTCATGGGCAGCAGAAGCTCAGGATGTAGAGCAAGTAGAACATCCTGTAACTGGAAGTGATTCATCATTCAGAAAAAATCTGTAAAGAGCACGAAGACAAAAAAGTCCGAATGTTTCACCACAACACTGTAAATAAAAACAGACTGTTTCCCATATTCAACATATCATACAGGAAGAAGGGTCCTCGTCTCCGTGTCCTGAACTGTAACAAACACTTGTTTAACACCTCCATCACCTTTTCATGTTCACATTGTAATTCTGCTGACCAGCATTGATGTGCTGTACACACACTTTCTCTTTATCAATTGTTCTGTGTGTGTGTGGGGGGGGGGGGTCACCAACAGCCTCTCTGAAGTGTTATATGGCGTCTATGTCATGAATATTTCCTAGTATTTGTTGTTTTTCTGTCCCGTAGCATCGGTGGATGAGAGTTCATCCAATGCCTCCTGCTCTGCAGAGCTCCAGGCCCCCAGCAGCCAGCCCCAGACCCGACTCAGCAGGACTGCCGGACAGCAGGGCCGCTCAGATGCACAGCAACCCCAACACGCCCAGACTAGACTGAGCCGTTCAAGACAGGTCAGAACATCGTATCCAGATCATTTATTCATTTACATGTTAGTCTGGTTTCATCAGTACTTCTTTAGTCAAACATCATGAGTTCAGTCAGTGTTCCTGATCAAACTATCAGTCACATGAGATCTCATGAAGAAAACTCTCTAAAAAACATCATGCAAACCTTCTAAAACTCTGCAGATCTAATGACACTCGTTGTCCATGGTTGCAGGGTTGGGGGTGGGGTCAGTCGGGGGTGGGGGTGGGAGGGGAATTCCTGAGGGTAATCAACACGCAGCAAGAACGTTAACTATCAGCTGGATGACACGCTCTGTTTATTCATGGTGAAGGAAACAAGCCATTTAAAAATCTCTTTTCCATTAAAGTTTATTTCTATAATTAGGCAGCAGGTCTACAGGTGACAGAAGTTACAAGAGGTCACTTCTAAAATATCATGCAAACACTCACACACACCCCCCCCACACACACCTGTGCAAGCGTGTACCATGAGTCACTGGCATGTTTAACCCATGACATGTCACGTGCCTGCATGCTTCAAACCTCCATCGTTATTCCCACTTTAAAAACATTGATCAGACTCTCGTCACCTTGACCCTTGACCTGTACCTGGTCCTGTCCTATCTCTGACCCCTCCTGGACCCCCTGCTGGATTCTTACTGTGTGAAGTCAAAGTTTGAATGTTCTGATTCTGAAAGCCTCGCTCAAGTGGCTCCTCGGTTCAGAACAACTCAGATAGATGAACAAGTTTCAGAATGAATCTGTCAGTTTGCTCATCATCATCATGTTTACTGATACCTGCCAGGTGGTCACTGGGACAACGTACAGTGGGGTAAAAAAGTATTTAGTCAGCCACCAATTGTGTAAGTTCTCCCACTTAAAAAGATCAGAGAGGCCTGTAATTTTCATCATAGGTATACCTCAACTATGAGAGACAAAATGAGGAAAAAAAATCCAGAAAATCACATTGTCTGATTTTTAAAGAATTTATTTGCAAATTATGGTGGAAAATAAGTATTTGGTCACCTACAAACAAGTAAGATTTCTGGCTTTCACAGACCTGTAACTTCTTTAAGAGGCTCCTCGGTCCTCCACTCGTTACCTGTATTAATGGCACCTGTGTGAACTCGTTATCAGTATAAAAGACACCTGTCCACAACCTCAAACAGTCACGCTCCAAACTCCACTATGGCCAAGACCAAAGAGCTGTCAAAGGACACCAGAAACAAAATTGTAGACCTTCACCAGGCTGGGAAGACTGAATCTGCAATAGGTAAGCAGCTTGGTGTGAAGAAATCAACTGTGGGAGCAATTATTAGAAAATGGAAGACATACAAGACCACTGATAATCTCCCTCGATCTGGGGCTCCACGCAAGATCTCACCCCGTGGGGTCAAAATGATCACAAGAACGGTGAGCAAAAATCCCAGAACCACACGGAGGGACCTAGTGAATGACCTGCAGAGAGCTGGGACCAAAGTAACAAAGGCTACCATCAGTAACACACTACGCCGCCAGGGACTCAAATCCTGCAGTGCCAGACGTGTCCCCCTGCTGAAGCCAGGACACGTCCAGGCCCGTCTGCGGTTTGCTAGAGAGCATTTGGATGATCCAGAAGAGGATTGGGAGAACATCATATGATCAGATGAAACCAAAATAGAACTTTTTGGTAGAAACTCAACTTGTCGTGTTTGGAGGGGAAAGAATGCTGAGTTGGATCCAAAGAACACCATACCTACTGTAAAGCATGGGGGTGGAAACATCATGCTTTGGGGCTGTTTTTCTGCAAGGGGACCAGGACGACTGATCCGTGTAAAGGAAAGAATGAATGGGGCCATGTATCGTAAGATTTTGAGTGAAAACCTCCTTCCATCAGCAAGGGCATTGAAAAGGAGACGTGGCTGGGTCTTTCAGCATGACAATGATCCCAAACACACCGCCCGGGCAACGAAGGAGTGGCTTCGTAAGAAGCATTTCAAGGTCCTGGAGTGGCCTAGCCAGTCTCCAGATCTCAACCCCATGGAAAATCTCTGGAGGGAGTTGAAAGTCCGTGTTGCCCAGCGTCAGCCCCAAAACATCACTGCTCTAGAGGAGATCTGCATGGAGGAATGGGCCAAAATACCAGCAACAGTGTGTGAAAACCTTGTGAAGACTTACAGAAAACGTTTGACCTCTGTCATTGCCAACAAAGGCTGTATTACAAAGTATTGAGATTAACTTTTGTTATTGACCAAATACTTATTTTCCACCATAATTTGCAAATAAATTCTTTAAAAATCAGACAATGTGATTTTCTGGATTTTTTTTTCCTCATTTTGTCTCTCATAGTTGAGGTATACCTATGATGAAAATTACAGGCCTCTCTGATCTTTTTAAGTGGGAGAACTTACACAATTGGTGGCTGACTAAATACTTTTTTGCCCCACTGTACACATCGAGCATCAGAAGAAGGTTTTTCACAGTCATTCTAACAGTTTGCATTGTAAAACCCTGTCAAAGAAATCAGATGTTTTTATTATGATTCAGTTCATCACCTCGAGTCGTCAGTAGACCTGATTCAAAGAAACAGTTTTCAACTTCTTGTTTTTCTTCTTTTCCAACATGTTCAGGATAAACTATACTACAATGTATATTTAAATTAAAACCACGGTGTGTGTACAAGTTCTTTCTTTCTTTTTTCTACAGTCAGGAAGACAGAGGAAGAAAGCTGTCCTCATGCCCCGCGTTGTCCTCACTCCTCTTAAAGTGAACGGAGAGCACGTCCCCGCAGGTAAAATAACAGTATTTTAAACACACTGAGGAGGTTCCCAGCTGGTATGACACTAGAATCTACAGGCTTATATTTTGATCAGATTGGATGTTTAAAACAACGTGCAGTAATCCAACATGTTGTAACTGCTTCATGTGTTTGTTAGTAAACGTGTTTATTAGCCACTCCGTTTCCGTGTTTCTATTTCTAAATGTGTCCTCTCATTTTTAGGTCAGCAGACTTCAACAAACCAACTTACTGTGTGTAAAAAAAGGCATTAAAAGGCTAAAAACATTTGATTATAAAACTGAACTGTCTTTTATTAAAGCAGTACTTAGGAGCTTTCAGTTTAGGTTTATTTTGGCGGCGCCACTGGACAAAAGCGGTATTATTTTACGTGAACGAAGCCTGCATTTCCCATGAGCACCAGCGCGTAGCGTCGTAAAATCCAGATACCCCGTCCGCCAGCAGTTGGATTGAACTACATTACATTTCGGTTTCCAGTGGCTGAGTGAATGAACTGTCAACCTGGTGGCCAGTTATTACTTCCATGCAAATTTCCGAAACCTGGCATTAGCATTTTGATTTGAGAATAGAAAGATACTTACTAGTCCAGCAGGAACAGAGCCACGGCAGCATCAGTCGGAAATCCCTCCTCGACTTTGAGCTCACGCCAGCGAGTGAAAGTCGGGCCTATGTTGATTCTTGACTGTCCTTTTATCCGGTTACTCTCCCTTTTTCTTTTTTTTGTCTCCTCAGACAAAACTTTTCGTTTTTTCGGGGCTTCTGCCATGTTAGCTGCAGTTGCGCGTAACAGGTCGCATCGAGTTCCGTGTTTATGACGAATGGGGAAAGGGGAAGTGACGTATGCCGAAAAGCAGCCTATCCATTCGTAGTTTTTTGTGCGGCAGGGTTCCCACCATCCTCCTCAAAGTTGTTTAGTGCCAGTGAAAGCGATACAGACCCCCTCAAGCCATGACAGAGGTGTCATTCAACTTGTTGTAAGTTGCCATATAATCACAGAAGTTATGAAACTATTTCATGAAGGTTGAAAAGTTACTTAGTGTTGGTTTAAGGAAAGTGCTATTGTTAGATAAAACTTGGGTCCGTTAGGAAAGGTACAGGATTTCCAACATGATGGGTTTGACTGAAACCTGAAGAGTCTGGCTTCACTGATCAACTTGCCCTTTTCAGCACAGGTTCTGGCCTGATACTCGGCAGCAAAATGAAGGATTTACTAACATTTTTCAAAAGTATCAAGTTTTGTCATGATTTTACAGCTTTTTACACCGTTTCAATAGGTGGTGTGATTTTGTGGATTCTGTTACCATAGTAATTGGAACTGCTCTGTGTTTCTCACTCTCTCTCTCTCTCTATCGATCAACCTATCAAGAGATCAGTTTAACATTTAAAGATCCACTCTGATCATATTTTGAGTTATTTTAAAACATTCTCAGTGGTCTTTAAATTATGACTATGGCATTTTTACCCAAAAATCCCAAAACCTGTGTCGTTGTGAATGTCTGTGCTCAGTTCTGTGTACTTGCAGATGATTTTTGCATCTTATTGAGTGACTGACTTAAACGTCTCATCATTTTGTTGTAGGTCCAATGAAGAGGAGTCGAGGTGGTGTCGATGTGGATTTTGAAACACCTGGTTCCATTCTGGTGAACACCAACATCAGGGCACTAATCAATGTGCGAACGTTCTCAGCCTTCCCGCCACATTCACAGCAGCAGCTGCTGCAGCTTCTGCCAGAGGTGGACAGACAAGTAAGTTGTTTCATCCTGCCTTACAGCTCCACAGTTGGTGTTCAGAGTCATAAACATCAGCCTTTGATTTAAAAGAATATTGAACAGTCTACCAATCTGACTGCTAGTTTAATAGGCCTCAGTTAGTT
>SSNP01000239.1:461253-481253 GCA_006937955.1 Pachypanchax playfairii | reverse complement strand
TACAAACAAAGACGGCAGACAAGCTGTGCTTCTAAAGGGGCGTTCACACTGTCCAACACATCCAGGCAGCAAAACACTCAAACGTTGCTGCTTGCACACTTTGCACAGTCCGCGTCCGCGCGTCACATCAGTATGTCAGTACATCACAGGCGGGCGGGGGATTTCTCTGTTGCTATAGTTATTTACAACATGACAGATCATGTCGAGAGAGTGGCTTGGATTTATTTAATAAATAAAGCTATACAACTTTGTGGTCAGGCACATTTACGGAGGTTGGGGATACACCCCATTGAGGTGATCTGAGTTTGGAGAGTTTCATAAAATAAAGTATTAAACTGTTTACCTGGCACTCCAATATCCTCCGATATCTTCCTCCAGATAAGGTCCGATCTCTTCCTGTCCTTATAAAAAGACGAAGACGGGTCTTACAATTCACCATGGTTACAGACAGTGATAATCAACTTCTCCTCCATTTTTAACTGAATTTGAACGACTAGCCGATCGAGGCTTTGATGACGTGATCAGTGAAAAGAGTCGCTGATTGTTTGCTGCCCCTCGTCTGCACCAAAGTTCAATTTTCCAACTTCATGCAGCAGCTGCCTTGACGGACCGTCCGAGCAGCAGTTGTGTGGACGCGCTGATACATTGGGTGGTGTGAACGCAACATTCAAGGCTGTTTGCTCCATCAAATTGATGAGTTTCTGGGATCAGAAAACTAGTTACTAGTTAGTAACTACTTTATAAAACTTATTGGGTGACAGCGGCAATGGCAGATCTATTATTCTACACCTCTAAACTGGCTTCTTAATAGATAGTTTTATTTATTATTCTGTCAAAAGTAATGCGGCCCGAACGGCGCGACATATCCAGACAGTTCGTACATCAAATTGTCCAGCTCGTTAACAGGAAGTGTGCTATTACCTTTATTTTGATCTACAGATGTTGTTCCACCTTGTCTCTGGTCATTAGCCATAAGTCTATAACATATTAAAACCAACTTTCACATGTCTGTTACCATGGCAACGCCATTCACCATCAAACACACTCTGTAAGCAGGGCACACAGTAAGATTTGTGACCTCATGTCATATACCAAAGCAGTTGGTGTAATCATAAGAAGTGAGCCATCATGTGAACATTAATTTTTGGGTTACCATGGTAACAGCATTGACTCACATTCACACTTTTTGATCGATTACTGTGCGTACATGCTTTGACCTACAGCTGTCATTTCAACTTTCCGACTCAAAATATTTTGACAAGGTTGGCAGGTCTGGGTATAGATAGAATCAGTAATGGATGGCGCCCTACAGATGTTCTAACTGTTCTCTTCATTAAATGCTTTCACCCAACCTTCAGAAATATGTCACATGCATCTAACTACTCAGTTTCTGCACAGATGCTCTTGGACCCACTCTACATGCTACAAATGTTTTTTNGTGTTACTGATGGTAGCCTTTGTTACTTTGGTCCCAGCTCTCTGCAGGTCATTCACTAGGTCCCTCCGTGTGGTTCTGGGATTTTTGCTCACCGTTCTTGTGATCATTTTGACCCCACGGGGTGAGATCTTGCGTGGAGCCCCAGATCGAGGGAGATTATCAGTGGTCTTGTATGTCTTCCATTTTCTAATAATTGCTCCCACAGTTGATTTCTTCACACCAAGCTGCTTACCTATTGCAGATTCAGTCTTCCCAGCCTGGTGAAGGTCTACAATTTTGTTTCTGGTGTCCTTTGACAGCTCTTTGGTCTTGGCCATAGTGGAGTTTGGAGCGTGACTGTTTGAGGTTGTGGACAGGTGTCTTTTATACGGATAACGAGTTCACACAGGTGCCATTAATACAGGTAACGAGTGGAGGACCGTGGAGCCTCTTAAAGAAGTTACAGGTCTGTGAAAGCCAGAAATCTTACTTGTTTGTAGGTGACCAAATACTTATTTTCCACCATAATTTGCAAATAAATTCTTTAAAAATCAGACAATGTGATTTTCTGGATTTTTTTTCCTCATTTTGTCTCTCATAGTTGAGGTATACCTATGATGAAAATTACAGGCCTCTCTGATCTTTTTAAGTGGGAGAACTTACACAATTGGTGGCTGACTAAATACTTTTTTGCCCCACTGTATCTGTTCTCACATTTTAAACCAATGTTCAGCTGAAACATTTCCAGTAGCTTTCCTTTGTTTTTACTGTTGATGATGTTGATCTTTTAGTAACTTTATGTCATGAAATTTGTCAAAAAAAGTTCTCAACAAGGCCCTTCCTTTTAAGATATGTGAGGAAAAGCAAGCTGGTGCCAACACTGTGCACGGCTTGCCGTCTGCTCAGCCCTTTAAAAATTTTCTTTGTTTTTCTACTGCCATAATGCCCTTTCTCAGCTCTTCTGTGATCGCCAATCTTTCCTGAACATCAAAGCGATCTATAAGCGTTTTGAGCAAAACCAAAGACATCTGAATGCTCACTCTTCTCAGCCTCCACCTTTCCCCTCCCCTGTTCTTGAGTATCTCGCAGTATCCGCTTCTCCCCAGAAGCGGCATTTGAGGAAAAGAGGGAAGCGGGGCGGCATGCTGGTCAGGGGCTTAGGGTCTACCTGCGCTCCTCTCGCGGTGCTGCTCGGAATCTGTTCCATGTTTCCTGTGCTGCCTCTCGCTCGGAGCGTCTTTGGCCTCGCTGGATCATCCCCGTTCTTCCTGGTAGGACGATGCCTCTCTTCTTCAGTTGTGACTCCGTACCCTCGCTACTCATGAATTGGAAAACGACGAGTGGATTACTCTAATCTCTGGACCTTGGAGCGTGTCAGCCTCTTGGATAAAAACATGCCTGGCTTTTGGATGGCGCTGCTCAATACCAGGTCTCTTACAAATTAAACTTTCCTACTTATGGACCTTTTTGTAACACGAGCGTTGGCTTTTTTATTTCTTACGGAAACTTGGCTCCAGGATGGTGAGTCTGTAGTTTTTTCCGAACTTCTTCCAGCTGACTGTGCATTTTTTAGCTCCCCTCGGTTATCTGGTAAAAGGGGGAGGCTTGGCCTCTGTTTAGAAATCTGAACTTTGCTGTTGTAATATTCCTTCCAATGTATACTGGAGCTTTGAATCCCAGCTTTTTGAAATTCAATCTGATGTTCCAATTCTGTGTGCAGTGACTTATCGGCTTTAATTGACCTTTCGCCGAGCCCCACCCCCTTAGTTACTGTTGCTACGCCCGCCACTCATTCAGCGAAGTTAAATGTTGTTGGAAGAAATCAGCGAGCTTTCAGTGGGATTGCGTTAAAATATCAGTGTCTTTTGGTTTCACAAGAAATGCACTTGTGGGGGACTTTTCTTCAGACAGTGAACTTTATTTGGATCAATACCTCCGCAATATACTCCAGATCGATGCAGGAGGGGATTACAGTATGCAGTGGAAGGATATATTCAGAATAAAAAGACGCAATGAAGGAGATAAGACTTCTATCAAGGCTAATGCTTACACCGGCCAGTCTGAAGCTATATCTCAGAGTATCTACGTTCATAAAATGCTTCATAAAAGATAAAACCAATATTATTTAAAGTTGCTTGTTGGGGCGCTATTGTAAACTGATGAAAAATAAAGTGAGAGACACTACAGTCAACACACAACAACAGCCAACAACAACAGCAGCTAACGTTAGCTCATATGTTAACTAATGTTGGCTAAAGCTAAAAAGCTTGTTAAACTTAGTTTAGAGAGTAGGTTAACAATCTGACAATAATATCCATGGTAATCATAACTTTGGTCCGATTTGTGTTCTCGCCTCCAGTTAGTAGATCTACATAACACGGTAAGTAGTTAGCTGTTAGCCTTACCTTTGAGCAGACGTATTTATGCTTTGTAATTTCCTGACACATTTAACTGAAGTGGGGGCCGTTCACACTGTTTAATTCATTGTAGGCACTGCTCACGTTGTGTTTTCTGCTTTGGGAATGGAAAGAACAAAACTCCTCCAGATAATCTATCAGGATATCCAGTGTCCGATTTACGAATAATATTGGACTATCCTGCTTGGAGTCAGTGTTTGCCGGAACTACTCGCATAGTAACGGTTGCTATGATGTGTGATCGGACAATAGCCGTTTTTGGGGAGGGGCCGGCGAAAGGTCAATTCTACTTGTACGGACATTCTGGACTGTATTGCACCTTTTGGAACACGGCATTGTATACCGTGGATGAATGACTCTATCCGCTCTCTCAGACGAGTCTGCTGACGAGCCGAGAGAAAATGGAAAAAGGACAGACTTCATGTCTCTTTGGGCATCCTTAAGGACTCTCTCTCCGAGTACCAGTGTGCACTAAGGCATGCAAAGGCACAATACTTTTCCTAGCTCATAGGCCTCAGGTTTTATTTAGCATTTTGAGCCATCTCATCACTCCTAGTGTGTCCTCTTGTTCTAATCCTTCGGACCTGTTCTGTGAAAAACTTAATTTCTTCATAGGTAGGATTGCAACTTTTAGATCATTTTCTCCATCTTCTCTGATGGACACACCTTGTTCTTAACCGTTCTCAACTGTTTTTGACCAGTTTGTGCTGACTTCTCTTTCTGACCTTTCTAAGGTGGAACATCAGTTAAGGCCTTCTTGTGGTCCCTTAGATAGTATTCACCCATCACTGTTAAAGTGTTTTTAGTACTGTTGGGCCCTTAATCTTAGCCATTATAAACACTTGTTTATCTGTTGGTTATGTCCCTTCTACTTTTAAAGGTGTTGTTGTTCAGCCGCTTTTAAAGAAACCCAATCTTGACCCTGTGGTGCTCTCTAACTACAGGCCTATCTCTAAGCTTCCTTTTCTTTCCAAGGTCTTAGAGATAGTAGTGTACAGGCAGCTACTGGACTATTTAGACCATTATGGTATTTTAGAGAAGTTTCAATCTGGTTTTAAGCAATATCACAGTGCAGAGACTGCACTTTTAAGAGTATTTAATGATATTCTTTTAACTGTTGACTCCGGCCAATCAGCTATACTAGTCCTTTTGAACTAGTCTGCAGCCTTTGATACAGTTGACTACCAGATTCTCTTGTCTCACTTGGAGCACAATGTTGGCATTCGGGTCACGGTGTTGAACTGGTTTAAATCTTATCTATTGGATAGGTCTTTTACTGTTAACATGGGGCAGTGTTGTTCATCTTTAGCCCCTTTTCAATGTGGTGTCTCTCAGGGTTCTATTTTGGGGCCACTTCTATTGTCACTGTATATCAGTGCTAATTTTGTTGACTAAAATATTTCGTCATAATTTTAGTCACAAATATATTTTTGCGGACAAAACAAAACGAAAACTAAAATAGACAGCCCTATTTGAGACTATTATTTTGTTGACAAATAAAAGACGACACGAAAATAGACAGTGACGAAATCCAATCAGAGGAAGAAAGAAAGATGCAGAGAGGAATCAGTCAAAAAGCTAACAGCTGGGGCTACTGTGAAAAGAACCAATCAAAGCTCGGCTTATTGAGCGGTGAGCAGAGGCTTCCGTAGTTGTTTGAGATGCTCCCGGGAAGACGCCAGATGAAGTGTGAAATGGTAAGAAAATGTCCATACTATATTGCAGTTGTTAAAATACTTCAGAAAATATACTTATTTTAGTCAACTAAATCTACAATTGATTTTAGTCGACTAAAATTAGACTACAATTAAAACTAGTTTAGTGACTAAAATTGAAAAGAATTTTTGTCAAAAGACTAAAACTAAATTAAAATTTCTTGCCAAAATTAACACTGCTGTATATGTTACCTCTTGGTGCCATCTTTCAAAAGCAGTGTTTCCTACCATTTTTTTGCCGACCATGTGCAGATCTATGTCCCTCTGAAATCTCGAGGGCCATCGTTTGACAAATTATTAAACTGTCTTAGGGATGTTAAAAATTGGCTCCAATCAAACATGCTTACCTTAAATGACAAAAAAAAACAGAAATTGTTGTTTTTGGTGATGCTGGACTGCTTCATGGAGTAAACTGTGTAATTGGTGGACTGGAATCCTTTCGCGTTTCTCAGGCAAGAAATTTGGGTTTCTTCTTAGACTGCTTTAAGCTTGATAAACAAATCAGTACAGTTGTCCAGAGTGTTTTTTTTTTTCAATTTAAGACTACTCAGTAAAGTCAAGCCTTATCTGCCTAAAAAAGACTTTGAAAAAGTCATCCATCTACTTATAATGCCAAGACCAGACTACTGTAATTTGCTTTATTATGGTCTCGAACAGGTATCCATCCATCACCTCCAGGTCACTCAGAACGCAGCTGCCCGCTTGTTGTCGGGAAGGAGACGTCGGGATCATACCACTCCCGTTCTTCATGCTCTTCATTGGCTTCCTGTTTCTTACAGGATCCAATTTAAAATGTTATTGCTGTGTTTTAAAGCACTAAATGGTTTGGCCCCTTCGTACCTGACAGAGCTCCTAAAATCTCACGCCCCCATAAGAACTTTGAGATCCTCTTTGCAATGTCAGTTCCACCGTCTAGGTTGAAGTCCAGAGGTGACAGAGCGTTTTCTGTGGCTGCCCCTAAATTATGAAATAGTCTACCGTTACAGGTTCGGTCTGCAAACAGCCTCCATAGCTTCAAGTCCCTCTTAAAAACTCACTTTTTTACCCTTGCTTTTAAATTTAGCTGATTCCTTTTCCGTCCCTTGTTCCCTAGGTTAGATATGATTTTAAGGTTTTTTATTCTTTCTTTCTTTTAAAAGCTGTTTTTACTTATTTTCTGTTACTATTGGATGTTTAATTGTATTTTTTGCTGTACAGCACTTTGGGCAATCTCAGGTTGTTTTATAATGTGCTATATAAATAAACTTGACATTGACGAGATCAAGTACATTCTTTTCCAAATACTTCGTTTTTATTTAGAAAATAATAAAGGGCGCAAGAGCAACTTCTTTAAGAATTGTTGATAAAACTCCAACTATTGATTGAAAAATTTGCTAACATTATTTCTTCGATTATGTGTACTGTTTCCATTTTTTCTAATAATGACTGTGTTTTTCTTTTATTTATTTTTTTTTATTTTGAAAGCGCACATTGCGTGGAATGGAGTTCTTCCAATGTTATCCATTTAAACTGAACTAATTAATCTCACACCACGTGTTTTAGCTATTATTCCATTACCACTGTTTAAGCCTTTTTTCATATTAATTTTCTTGTCATTATTCCCTCATATCAGGTCAGGCCCCAGCTGATTTTAAATATGCTGTTTCTGCCCTCGGAATAGTTTTAAATGGACTTACAAACATGATAATCCAATAATTATTTTTAGTATTTTTTTCTCATTGAAGAGGTAGTTGCCATTTATGGAGAAAATTGTTCCATCTGGTGAAAAAAACATGCAAACTACAATTCTAGTCGCTGACTTCCAAATATAATGGACATATTCACAAAAACATAGATTGCATACATACAGTAGTGGCAAGGGATCAAAAAAACATATTGGGCCTGATTTATCAATATTCCAAGTAAGGAGTGCAAAATTGCGTGCGTGGCAAAAATTTTGCGCCAAGGGCGTGTTCCTGATTTGCGGGTGATCTACTAAAACTGATTGCGCAATTGTTAACCAGCGCTCTGTGATGTTGTGTTACATACAGCAAACAACAGTGCAGGGCAACCTTGGCTGGTGCGTAAAGTTTTTGTAACTGTTACATTGTTTATATTGTTTTTCCTTGTTATGTACTTGTTCAATTAAGTTTGTTAAAAAAGAACATCTTTGCTAGTAAGTGAGAAAAAAAACTGAGAAAGGTGTATGATTGGTCAGTCAATGTCACATGACCATGCTGTGTGCACATTATTCCTTGTCTGAGCATCTGGGAGGAAGCAGGTCTGAGCAGTTCCAATCTGCAAGAAATATCAGCGCCAAAGCTCTACATAAGAGCTAAGCCAGGTCAGAAATGTTGTTAGATTTGTCACTATGTTCTTTTTGATAAAACAAAAGTCCTTAAGGGGGTCTGACAAGTCATTAGAAATTGTGACGAAGTTGCAAAATTGGCAGCCCTGTGCACTTCATATGCCCGTTCGGGGCTGTGTGTGCGTATGCTCAGCCTAGCACTGAGCTAATACTTCCTGTGCATATTCTGATAACAAGAGTTTCACTGCCACCTACTGTAGTGGACGTGCAATAACATTTTCTAGTATGGCAAAAAACATGTTCTCAGAGTCACATGCCCCCCCGCCCCACTATTTGAGAAGGACTGTAGTAGATGATGGAACAGCACCAGAAACAGCATCCATGACTAAGGTAGAAGATGAGACAGTTGAGGTGTGATAGGGAAGCTGTGGGTGAAGGGAGGGTGGGATGTCTGTTTGATAATTTACTTGATCATCTATAGCCTTATAATAAGTATGAAAGAAAGTAACATCCAATCAAAAGTTTATTGTAGAAAATGAAAGTGTTTGCAGAGACTGTAGATTAAAGTTTGGAGATTTAGAATTCTTTTACTTTATTTTGCTGAATTTGGAACCTATGCACAAAGATTTGAATGACTACATTTAAAAGGATATGTGTAAGAACCAGTGTCAGTACTGACCTTGTTCCTCGGGTGTTACCAGGGTGTGATCCAACCAGATACACAACCACAAGCGGATCTGAGCTATAAGCACCACCCAGGATACATAATCACGTGCATCTCAGCCATCTGATTTGACCTTTTTTTTGTTTCAATATAACGTGACAACTGTTAAATGACTTTTGCCGACTGAGCAAATCCACCCCATCTACCAGCCTCGAGCTACTGAAATAGGGTTCTAATCGTCCTGATCAGGATTTTATTATATTCATGATATTTTGTCATATTTGTCTTCACTCTCCCCAAATTTCATTATGGAAGATTTGAATATTCACATGGACAATCCTGGTTGTATTTCTTCTAAAGACTTGACATCCTGTTTAGATAGTTTCAGTCTGCAGCAATTCAAAAGGACTTTCTTGTCTGGATTTGTTGTGCAGCTATGACACTTCCTGTTTCTGACCACACGCCATTATTCTTCACTGCATATTCACCCGTTTCCAAATCAAACTCATCACATGTCACTTCTTATCAAAATAGCAAGAACATCAACATAAACACTATAACTCATGGTGTTGACAACCTTCCCAACACATACAGTTTAATGACCTGACGAGTTTGATGACCTGATTCTTTACTATCATCATGGATTTTTTAGCCTCCTAAATTCCCTGATACCTTTAAAAACCTAGCTTGTCCCTTTTTACTCACTTTTACTTCACACCTTTTCAAAACAGCATGTTCTGTTAATCCTTATAGTCTTATGATCTTGTTATTCTTGCTTTTTTCTTATTGTAAAGTGACATTGAGTGCTTTGAAAGGTGCTTTTTAAATTATTATCATCTTCCAATAAAGTTCCATGTCTGAAATCAACTGAGTAAACATGTACCAGAACTAAAAAGACCTGTTCTCTGTGATAAATATTTAGATGTGCTTGCTGATGCCGCAGAAGTCAAAGCATGATATAGTGATGGATGATTGTAACAGAAAAATACAAGGTTTTGGCCTAAAAGCAACATCCTGTTACAAGATTAGCAACAGTTACATGTAACAACAAATTTCCCTATAGTTTTCATAACAACCACACTATAAGAAGCTGCTCTGCACTGCAGAGTTTTTCCACTCAGATCAGCTGGATCAGTCCGTGGATGAACCTTATTAATGCACGACACAGTGATCAAACAACAGAGTGTGTTCAGTGAGAGGCTTCTTCAGGTCCGATGCAAGACCAAAAGATACAAAAGATCATTCCTGCCTGCAGCCATTAGCCTCCACAACAAGAACAGACCTTGATCGTTATTATTATATTATTGTCTTCATTGTTGTTTTTATTGTTGGACAAAAAAAAAAAAAAACTACTACAACGTTGAATTTCCCTTCTGGGATAAATAAAGTATTTTTCATTTAATTTTCATTTCATTTCATATTTACAGACTGCTGCAGTTTCACTATTAGCATTATGATCTAGGCTGCTGTGCTCATGTAGAAAGCCCAACTAATTAAATCTGCTTGATTTATTTACACCTAACATCATCAGTGAACATTGTGGCAGGTCAGCTCCACTTTAGCTGAGAAGCTCGTCGTTGCTGAGTTAAATGTTTGTGTTAGACGTGTTACAAGCTGTCGTTGCTCTCTTTCAACACCAGATTACTTCTAAAAGACATCCTGAATATTCTGAGACTTCATTCTGCAGAAGTCACACTGTCCGTCTTGTCAGCTGCCTCATGTGAAAACCTCCACCTCTATATTATTTAACGTGGACCTAAAAAATGTTCAGATACATCTGTTTATATGTATAAAACTACAGGATATATTCTATTAATGTCAATAAGAAAACCTTATGTTATTAAAGCAGCCAAAAATATGAACTGTTGCAAACAGGACAGGAGTATAAGGATCTGTGACATCAGACCCAGTTCCTGTTACACAGTCAAACTGAATGTCAGGTCTTTGTTTAGCACTAATAAAAACATAATAAAGACCCTATTTAAAGACTTAATTCTGTTCATTTTATTTATGATCCTGATTGGGAAAAGTCCTGCCTGGATGTGAATGTGTCTGTTTTTATTTTTGAACACATATTTTAGATGGCCACGTTGAGTTTTTACTGATCATCAAAACAGGGTTTATGTTTAGAAAACTGAGTTTCTTCTCACTGAAACCTTTAAATGTGTTTTTAAGGTGAGTTCACCCATGAGATGCAAGTCCGCTTCCGACAGGAAATGGAGAAGGAGAAGAAGGTCGAGGCTTGGAAGGAGAAATTTTTTGAAGAATATCACGGGCAAAAGTAAGAACCACCTGAGCTTATCCTAATTTAAATTACTGTGCAAATAACCACCTTATAAAAGTTGTTTTTGTGTTTGTCGCTTTTAGCTGACTGATCCATAGTTGTAGAGATGCATCAAACATCAGCTTGTGATTGGATTTTACCCAGTCTGAAACTAGAGAGTACCATTTCACCCAGTCCATTGAATCATCACTGAAATCTAATATGCTGTAGTATTAACTGGTTTTCCACATCGACACTTTCATTGTCGTCTTTAACCTGTAAGAAGTTTAAAATTCGGGTCAGAAGAAGCGTATGAGGTGTGTGTAGGGACTGACTAAAAGGAGATTATAACCTTCAGAGGAACTTCTGCAGCATGTTTTTCAGCCCGTACCAGCAGCCACCAAAACAAAACTCATTGAAGACCAGTTTTATTTGTGAAAAAAGGTTTCTGTGATTTTCTACTTATGTCTCAGCTCATTTTAAATTGAAGTCTTGTAGAAATAAGGCTGTATGACATGGTGTAAACATTTTATTATAATAACCTTTACAGTAGTTTATTGTAGTTCTTTGATAGAAGTGGAGAAATTTGTATTGACATATCAGAGAAGTACAAAAATTGGTCTCAGTCCACAAAAACAGAATCAGTGGTGTCAGTCTGTGTGGAGCACAGCTGGTTCCACCGCTGGCTGGGACCTTTCTCCAGGGAGTTTACATATCCCCACGTGCATGTGTGTTACTCTGGTTTCCCACCATAGACCAAAAGCATGCAGGTTAGATGATTGGCAACTCTACTGTGTGTGTTGGTGTGTTTGTTTGTCCCTGTGTGGGACTGATTACCTGACCAGGTGCTGGGGAGCTGTATCTATCTCCCATAAACAGCCATTCACACATGCAGTCTCGCCCAGTCTCGGTTAACAGTAAACCAGAGTACTCATAAAAACCCACTGATGCACAGGAGAGCTGGCAAACTCCACACAGAATGATCCTGAGATTGGAACCTGGGTAACCTGGTTCTGTCAGATCATTGTGTTTAGTCCCGTGTTGAGTTTACATACAATGAACTGGAACTGCTCCATCTGAAAGCGTCTGAAAAAGGACGGGACATCTGGTATAATATTTCAAGCTGATTGGAGGAAGTGTCTGGCTATCATGATTTGTCTTTAGCCAATCACAGCAAATAAATCTCTTGCACATCCAGTCTGGAGTAAAACACACATCGTTACCATCAAGAAATACACAAAGTTCTTACCTTTGCTCATTTTTCATGAAGAAATCTTCTTTAGTCCTAAAACTGATTCAGTAGCTGCTTCTATGCATACATCCACCAGCAGCCATGTTTGTTTTGCTTTGCCTGCGTGGGCACTTGCTGCTAATCATACCTGAACCCCCACCCCAAAGCACAATGCTAACACATGATTGGTCCAAACCACGAGTGGAGTCGAGTCAGACAGTTTATGGATCTCGTGAGAATCCATCTTGCAGCACAAGCTTAGAACCTGGGATCTTTTGCGAGGCAGCAGCGCTCACCAGGTGCATCACTGTACCTGTCAGTATCATTCCGAACATAGCGTGTAGCATGATTCATGTTTAATCCCATGTTGACCCTAACATGTTCTCTGTGTAATATAGACAACTTGTCATTGTTCTACTTTAGTGATAATCCTAAATATATATATATTTTTGTTCTTGTAGGTCTGGTCTAACACAAGAGGAGTCGTTAAAACTTACCATGAGTGAAGCCAGTGAAGTTTCAGGCACTGTGCTTGAAAGTGATGTTACTGTGGTGGCAGCTAGCGCCCCGAAACGTCGCAGCGTTGGTCGACGGAGGAGAGATGGCAGGATGAGGAGACGCACCCGGGCAGACCTGCGTCGGAGAGCCCGCCGGACCCTTTGCAAGGCTTCTCCAGCTCTGCAGCCCACAGAATCAGCTGAGACCAGCGCTGTATTGGACACAGCAGCTGTCTCCATTGACTCATCTATGTCCAACAATACAGTGGTTCAAGGAGAGGTTGTGCTCCAAAGTGAATGTGGTGTGGAGCTCCCAGTTGAGAGTGCCTCTACAGAACCAATAGCTTTGCCAGAACCAGAACCAGCCATATTGCCAGTCCCTTCTCCTACTCCAAGTCCCAGCCCCAGCCCAGCATCTACCAGTGCAAATGAAGAGCCTGAAGTTACCACCTTACTTCCCAAGGAAACTGCAACTGTCTTGGCTTCCACCACCTCTCCCTCTTCCTCTTCTTCTTCATCTTCATCCTCCTCAACCTCTTCATCTGCCTCCTCACCTGCTTCATCGCCCTCTTCATCTGAACAACAGGGGGCTTTTGCTGCAGGCTTAGACTCCTCATCTTCTTCAGGATCTTCCAGTGCCACAGTTCCTGCTGACCCCCTGGATGACACTGCCTCTGTGGTCACCTCCGTTACAGGAGGAACAGCCACCAGCAGTCGTGAAAGCAGTCCATCAGCCAGCCCAGCGACCACCCCTGCACTCAGTACTGAGCTCAGTGAGCAGAAAAGAAGGCAAGATGAGATTGAGGCAGTCTCTAGCTTTCCCGGAAAAAGGGCGCGACTTGACAACCGTCAGTCCTTTCGTACCACAATTGACGGTGTCAGTTCGGAAAAGCCACAGCCAACAACAGAAGAACCCAAAGTGCCACCTATCCGGGTAAGAGAATTTTGCATAAATAAAAAGTTTCAAGAAATGTTTCCCAAAACTTCCTTGGTTACCAACTGATTTGTTTACATTTTGTCTCTGTTTTAGATTCAACTATCCAGAATCAAACCTCCTTGGGTCAAAGGGCACCCCACCTACCAAATCTGCCCTCGCATCGTGCCCCCCGGCGAGGGCTCGCGGAGGTCGGGGACGGGGGGGGCGCGGACCCTGGCAGACATCAAAGCCCGTGCCCAGCAAGCCCGCGCGCAGCGCGAAGCCGCTGCTGCTGTTGCGGCCTCTAGCGAAGGACCAGGGCCGACCAGTGTCAGGCTGCGGCATACTGCTGGGTTACCAGATAGCAACAATGGACAACGAACACGAGAGCATCCAGGACCTATCGAGCCCGGAGGAGGAGGAGGAGGAGGAGGAGGAGGAGGAGGAGGAGGAGGAGGAAGGAGAAGTAGTGAGGTGGAGGAACAGGAATCATCTTCAGACCCTAATTCATCAAGAACACAACTACAGCTTCTCAATGTAGACGCTAACTCCCACTCTTCCCCTTCATTGTCCAATACATCAACTTCCATGTCCTTGGAGTCCCCACAAACTTTAAGTCCTCTGCAAGACGGGTCTTCAAAGGTGTCAAAGATTGGACAGGATATGGAAGAAACATCCACAAGTGTCCAGAGCTCCTCCAGTGGTTTTGCAGACAGGACTTGCACTGTCTCACCAGAGCCTGACGTTGGATTAGACGCATCAGTCACTGAGTCAAATCAAGAGAGCCAGCTGCCCAAGTCCCCCACAGACCAAGATTTTGAAAAACCTCCAGTTACCCTAACTTCAATTCCAGATTCCCTCCCAAGGTTTGGGGCTCAAGGGGTGGATGTCATTCAGACACTGGCTAAATCTTGTCAGACAAAAGAGCAGGACAAAGGAGAGGAGATTGAAGTGGGTGGCGTTATCCAGCATGGTTCTCACCATGTCGACCTACAGGACGTATTTTCTCACCCAGCAAGACAGCAAACAGATATTTCTTCTCCCAAGGTTGAGGAGATCATTACTGTTTGCAGAGATAAAGATGAAGCTGACACACACAGTGACTCAACAGAAACAGCTTCAGACTGTGAGAACGAGGGCCAGGAAGATGAGCAGCAACGGTATGCTGACACACGCTGGTGCTCCCAACTATCAACCCAACAAAATGCCCAGTTAGTCATCTGTAGCCCCCCTCCTCAAAACCAGCAGCCAGTCATTCAGGCCCTTGTGTCAAACCACCAAGGTCAAACAGTCATCCAGCCTTGCTACCCCAATGGTCTGCCTCAACATCAAAACAGCAATCATTTTCCCTCCAACCACCACTCTCATTCCATTGCCTCCTCACAAGGGCTGAGAGAAAACAATGTTGTGGTCAAAATAGAAATTACAGAACACTGTCGAACCTCTAGACCTATTTCTGCTGAAGACAAGTGTCATGGAGCTTTAAAACCTTCTGTCACCCACCCAAATGCTGCAGCTGCCTCTAAAAAACCAGCAAGCTCAGTAAGACCTGTGTCCACTGTGGAGGCCAACAACCCTTTGGTCACTCAGCTGCTACAAGGCAGTTTGCCTCTTGAGAAAGTTCTACCCTCACACTCTGCCAATAGACTGGAAATTAGCAGATTGCCTGTTTGCCAAATCAGACCACCAGGAACAAGGAACATGGGAACTCAAAATAAGCCAGAGTTCTCTGTCCAGTCTTCTAGCTCGGACTTGACTAGTATCTCAAAGTCACCAACAGGTCACCCAGTCTCCTTTGTCATGGAGGCTTCAGAAGTATCTCAGAACCAGCCCCAGCAGGCATCTGGTGCTGTTCCGGTTATCACCTCTGTGCCACTATCCTCCACTTCTTTGTCATCCAAAAACAGTAAGCAAGACATCGGTTCTCCAGCTGCTGCTCAGTCTGCAGCTGTTAAAGACTCTCATGGTCATCAGCCTTCACAGAGAGGCACTCCAGATAGGGTTCAGTCAGCCTATCGGATTGTGCCTAATGTCTCTTCACCTACCTATGTAGAACCTCATCCAACCGAGGGTATGACAATGATTAAGATGAATGTGCGACCCCCACAGTCTCAGCACCCTCATTTTCACCAACATCAGCTGTCTCCTTCACCCACTATAAAAAATGAAGGCATTGCAAGACCTTCTTGCCAGGCTGTTGCCAAATCTACCCCCATTATGCCTGTTAATGGTACCAAAAAGGAGCCTGGGAACTCCATGGATGGGTACCTGAGTGGAGGGGCGATGGAGGGACTCCTCAACATGGAAATGACTTTGGCGAGAATAGCTAAAAAAGAGCACAGCAAAGCTCCCTGTTCCTCCGGCTCTCCTCCCTCCTCCACCCCTTCACCCTCCTCCTCTGCATCCTCCCTTCCCTTCCAGCTGTATGGAAAACTCCCCAAACAAAGTGTTGGAGTAAGTTACACAGCTAATGTGTCTATGATGGACAATAGTGGTTTTTCCCGTGGCATGGCTGATAGTGTGCTCCAGCTGCGCCCCCGCTTAGTCTCCAGCCATACTACCCTCAGCATCCAGGCCTTTACAGATAATACGGCTGAAGAAGTGGCACTCAAGTGTTCGTGTCGCCTCAAAGCCATGATCATGTGCCAAGGCTGCGGTGCCTTTTGCCATGATGATTGCATCGGACCCTCTAAACTCTGTGTATCATGCCTGGTGGTCAGATAGTGTGTTTCTTACCCTGTGCACTGTAGAACTGCTGTCGGTAAAGCATCAGCAGCATGATGAGGCAGCTTTAGTGTACAGAGGCCTAATAATGGTAGAGAACACGGGACAATCCTGATAGATAAAATATGCCTTGTATAATGGGTCTGTATCTTTTGTTGTTGCAGATTTCTTTTGTAACTGTATTGATAATTGTTGTTGTTGTGAATTTGGGGCATGATTAATTGTAAACTGTGCTATTTACCTTATCTTGTGTTGCTCCACCTGTCATCATTTGGAGGTCACTTGTTTTGGTTCCACATTTGCTCTGCAAATAGGAACAGATTGTCTCTGTGCAGAGAAGTATTTTTTTATACAATAAAGGGAATAAATGAACTAGTCTTGGCTGTTTTAATTAACTAAAAAAAAACACTTTCAGGTACAAATTTATAAAATACATCAAACTTCAATTGAATGTAGTTAAAAGGGGAATATGGAACATTTTTATAGAAGCTATATTTCTAACAAAATAATACCTCCATGGGTGCAGAATAAATAAAACTATTTCCTTTGAGAAATTATATTTGAAGTAAAATATAATAAAATAGTTGATTTTGACGGGCTCAACGTTGGTATTATGTTTACATCTACCAGCCAATAGAGAGCAGAGTAGTGGGCACCATTGCCTAATACAGTGAATAGTCTTTATTAGTGAGGCTGGTGCTGTAGAGGGGGGTGGAGTCGGCGGGTCGAGCAGCTGGTTCAGAGCACCGGGGATTTTGTTGTTCTTATCGAGGGAGGAGAGACTGGAGAGGATGAGGGACCAGAGGGGGTTTGGATGAGGAAGGTCACGAGTCTGACTCCCCGATGGTTGGAGGCCTTGTTCGGTTGTTGTGGCTGCTGAATTCCTGCTCCGGATGTTGCCGTGGTGTTTGTGTTCCATATTTCACCTTAAATTAATTATTTTTTCCAAATACTTTTCATAAATCTGAAAGTGTTTTGTTAGAAATTGTGCTGACTGATCTTTGATTCTTCAGAGGAGACTCTGACAGTCCAGAGGACGATGGACATTGAGGACTTTACATTCAGCTGCTTTATGGTTCCCGAAAACTGAATTTTGAAGATCTTGTTTTATTTGGTGGGACAAAGTTTTACCTTGTAGGTTTATATAATAAATTAAACCAGTCTTATAAACAGAAACTGCCTGATCTGTTGCCTTTGTGAAAAAACTTGTTCATTCCACAGTTTTATTTAGAAGAAATAAATTAGACGTCCTTCTATGACTGTCTCCAGCTGTCACTGGACGAGAGGCGGTGTCACAACCTGGACCGATTACCTGATTCTCACAAGGTCACATGACCAAACAATGTTATTTTACAGCTTAACCTTTTGTTTTCTAATGAATGACTATTTTTCAGCACATTAAGTTAAAGAATGAATAAGAAAGCCTGACTGAAGAATTTTTTCATTAAGACTGTTGACATTATTAACAGTATATTGAAACTACATTTATACTCCACTGACACTGTTAAAGCTGTTGATACTGCATGTGTTCGGTTTTGGTACTTTCTTGGTATTTGGTTTATACTGTTGCTACTTTGTAAAGTGATCTGTAGCTCCGTCCTGAGGGGAGAGGACAGATCCCGGGTGAGAAGGTCAAGCTACGTGTCGATGTATCCTTGGGCAAGATACTGAACCCCGCAACTGCTGTTCAAGATGGCTGTCCTCTGCTCCTCACCTCATGGTGAGGATGGGTCAAATGCAGAGCCAAATTTCCCCACGAGGGATTAATATAGAAAATAAAATTAAATTAAAATTCTCATGTCCTCAGAAAGTGGACTTGTGTCTCTGCTTGTCCTGTAAGATCTCAGTGCTGCCTTTTATAGATCACATGTGTCAAACTCCAGGCCTCGAGGGCCACTATCCTGCATGTTTTAGATGTTTCCTTGTTTCAACACACCTGATTCAAATCCTCTGTATTTCAACAAGTCCTGCAGAAACCTGTTAACAACTTGTTCATTTGAATCAGGTGTGTTGAAGCAGGGAAACATCTAAAACATGCAGGATAGTGGCCCTCGATGCCTGGAGTTTGAGACCCCTGCTACAGATCGTAAGGTCCTATTAAAGAGGCTTGAATATGATATTGGGATTCAGGGAACTGCATTAAACTGGTTTGAATCATATTTAACTGAAAGATTCCAGTTTGTTCATGTAAATAATGAATCTTCTTCATATACCAGAGTCAGTCCTGGAGTTCCTCAGGGTTCAGTGCTTGGACCAATCCTCTTTACTATATATATGTTACCGCTTGATAAAATTATTAGACAACATGGTATAAAATTCCATTTTTATGCTGATGATACTCAGTTATATCTATCAATGAAGCCTGATGAGACCAACCAGCTGCAGAGATTACAAGCTCGTCTTAATGATGTAAAACGTTGGATGACACTTAATTTTTTGCTTTTAAATTCAGACAAGACAGAGGTTGTGACTTTTGGGCCTGAGAATCTTAGGAACAAGTTGTGTAGTCAGTCATCTACGTTGGATGGCATTAATTTGGCCTCCAACAAGAAGGTAAAGAACCTGGGTGTTATCTTTGACCAGGACATGTCCTTTAGTTCTCATATAAACCATGTTACCATGACGACCTACTTCCACCTGCGTAATGTTGCTAAAATTAGGAGCATTCTGAATCCGAGCGATGCAGAAACATTAGTTCATGCATTTATTACTTCTAGACTTGATTATTGTAATTCATTATTATCAGGATGTTCTAATAGTTCTGTTAAAGACCTCCAGCTGATCCAAAATGCTGCTGCCAGAGTTCTGATGAGAGTTAGAAGGAGAGACCATATTTCTCCTGTTTTAGCATCACTTCATTGGCTCCCTGTAAGGTCTAGAATAAAGTTTAAGGTTTTACTTTTGACGTATAAGGCCTTGAACGACCAAGCTCCAGCTTATATTAAAGATCTTATTGTTCCATATGCTCCTAACAGAGCACTTCGCTCTCAGACTGCAGGTCTGCTTGTAGTTCCTAGAGGTTCTAAAAGTAGAACAGG
Source organism: Pachypanchax playfairii (assembly GCA_006937955.1). NCBI lineage: Eukaryota > Metazoa > Chordata > Actinopteri > Cyprinodontiformes > Aplocheilidae > Pachypanchax > Pachypanchax playfairii. The sequence goes on along the minus strand of SSNP01000239.1, from coordinate 462,085 downwards.
AGGAAGAGCTTTTAATTATCAGGCTCCTCTCCTGTGGAACCAGCTTCCACTTTTTATCCGTGAGACAGACACATTGTGTAGCTTGTGTGCTTCTATTGGTTTAGACTGCCGGAGGACATACTGTCCACATGTCTTCACTCTGCTGTCTCTCTTTACTCTCCATGTTTGTATTGATTGTTTCTGCTGCCATTAACTGTTTCTCTGTTTATCTTTCTATAGACATGACGACTGGCCAAAATCCATCAGTGTTTGTCTCTTTCCTGTCCTCTCAGACCCCAGTCGGCCATCCTGAGCTGGGTTCTGGTTCTGGTTCTGGTTCTGGTTCTGCTAGAGGTTTCTTCCTGTTAAAAGGGAGTCGTTCCTTTCCACTGTCTCCAATCGTGCTGCTCAGGATGGAGGATTGTGCTGAAATAACAATTCAGCCCAATCGGCTGGTTCCTGATAGAAAATATTTTATTATTAATTGGTTGATTTTTCTGTGAAGTGCCTTGAAATGACTTTGTCATGAACTGGAACTTTATAAATAAATAAACTTGAACTTGGTCAGTAGACATTGGTCTAAAACATATTGAATCCACTTTCACATGGCTGCTATCGTATTACCATGGCAACACCATTTACCGTGTGTGTGCACAGATGACACATCAACGTGATCAGGTTGACCAGGAGAAGTGAATGATCCTGTCTACATAAAATTTTGGGTTACCATGGCAATGAAATCCATGAAAAACCCCACCCCTATTGTCACCCCATGAAAACAACCTCTGAAATCATCATATCTCTCAAATACACTCCCATATTAATAACTTTTGCAGCACATGTCATCTATCAC
>SSNP01000239.1:457838-461243 GCA_006937955.1 Pachypanchax playfairii | reverse complement strand
CTCACACTCTGCCAATAGACTGGAAATTAGCAGATTGCCTGTTTGCCAAATCAGACCACCAGGAACAAGGAACATGGGAACTCAAAATAAGCCAGAGTTCTCTGTCCAGTCTTCTAGCTCGGACTTGACTAGTATCTCAAAGTCACCAACAGGTCACCCAGTCTCCTTTGTCATGGAGGCTTCAGAAGTATCTCAGAACCAGCCCCAGCAGGCATCTGGTGCTGTTCCGGTTATCACCTCTGTGCCACTATCCTCCACTTCTTTGTCATCCAAAAACAGTAAGCAAGACATCGGTTCTCCAGCTGCTGCTCAGTCTGCAGCTGTTAAAGACTCTCATGGTCATCAGCCTTCACAGAGAGGCACTCCAGATAGGGTTCAGTCAGCCTATCGGATTGTGCCTAATGTCTCTTCACCTACCTATGTAGAACCTCATCCAACCGAGGGTATGACAATGATTAAGATGAATGTGCGACCCCCACAGTCTCAGCACCCTCATTTTCACCAACATCAGCTGTCTCCTTCACCCACTATAAAAAATGAAGGCATTGCAAGACCTTCTTGCCAGGCTGTTGCCAAATCTACCCCCATTATGCCTGTTAATGGTACCAAAAAGGAGCCTGGGAACTCCATGGATGGGTACCTGAGTGGAGGGGCGATGGAGGGACTCCTCAACATGGAAATGACTTTGGCGAGAATAGCTAAAAAAGAGCACAGCAAAGCTCCCTGTTCCTCCGGCTCTCCTCCCTCCTCCACCCCTTCACCCTCCTCCTCTGCATCCTCCCTTCCCTTCCAGCTGTATGGAAAACTCCCCAAACAAAGTGTTGGAGTAAGTTACACAGCTAATGTGTCTATGATGGACAATAGTGGTTTTTCCCGTGGCATGGCTGATAGTGTGCTCCAGCTGCGCCCCCGCTTAGTCTCCAGCCATACTACCCTCAGCATCCAGGCCTTTACAGATAATACGGCTGAAGAAGTGGCACTCAAGTGTTCGTGTCGCCTCAAAGCCATGATCATGTGCCAAGGCTGCGGTGCCTTTTGCCATGATGATTGCATCGGACCCTCTAAACTCTGTGTATCATGCCTGGTGGTCAGATAGTGTGTTTCTTACCCTGTGCACTGTAGAACTGCTGTCGGTAAAGCATCAGCAGCATGATGAGGCAGCTTTAGTGTACAGAGGCCTAATAATGGTAGAGAACACGGGACAATCCTGATAGATAAAATATGCCTTGTATAATGGGTCTGTATCTTTTGTTGTTGCAGATTTCTTTTGTAACTGTATTGATAATTGTTGTTGTTGTGAATTTGGGGCATGATTAATTGTAAACTGTGCTATTTACCTCATCTTGTGTTGCTCCACCTGTCATCATTTGGAGGTCACTTGTTTTGGTTCCACATTTGCTCTGCAAATAGGAACAGATTGTCTCTGTGCAGAGAAGTATTTTTTTATACAATAAAGGGAATAAATGAACTAGTCTTGGCTGTTTTAATTTCAATGAAATCCATGAAAAACCCCACCCCTATTGTCACCCCATGAAAACAACCTCTGAAATCATCATATCTCTCAAATACACTCCCATATTAATAACTTTTGCAGCACATGTCATCTATCACCCACTCAATGTCAGAAATTGCAGCTTTCTGATTGGCTGAGTGTTTCTGAGTCCCGCACACAGTGGCAGTCCCTCTCAGAGTTTCCTCAGGAACTTTTCTAGTTATCAGTAAACTCCAGTGAAGAATGATTCAGGAGCCAACGTGTCTTTGTGTTATTTATTAAATCACAGTACATCATTTTATAGCAACACAAAGTTCTGGGCTTATACACAGCTTTACAAAATAAAATGTCTGTTATTCTCCCAAGTGAAGCATCTCTAATAACAGAACAATGTAAAATACTGAGAGCTCTTAGCAGCAACACACGGTTTGTTAAACAACTGCAGAACAGAAACACTAAAATAATTTAATAAAACATCAGATGAATTAAACGTTCCTTCATAACGCTGATTTAACGTCATAATGTTGCTCTGTAGTCTTATCGAGGTCTCAGCTTCCTGTTGATTTTAGATTTTATACGTTTCTGTTCAAGAGAAAATACTGTACTTCATAAGTACTTTGAATCTAAAATATACTGACTGAATACCTGAAACATACTACAGCTGAGTTTCAGTGTTCATCCATGTTTTATCACAGTGTTTTCAGTCAACTACTAACAAGCGAATCCTTCATGATGTTTTCAAGCTTCAGATCGTTGAGGCAGATAATAACTGAACATCTCCACATACTGCTGTTCCTCGAACCTGAAGCCAACATATTGTGGTTGCCATGTTGTTTTTGGAGCCAGAGTCTGCACAGTGCAGGTGGGGTGGGGTGGGGTGGGGGGGTTGTCCTGAACACCCACCCAGAATCTGACTGCTTTTCAAGCATCAAATAACATTATTACAATTAATATATTAGAAAATTATATATATTTAATGTTATAGCAGCAAAGTAAGAACTGCATGACTTAGTCAAACCCTGGAAAAATGTCACATGCTGACATGAAGGGGGTGGGGCCTAAAACTTTTACTACTGCTGTTTTTCATTTTGGTCTCAGTCTGTGTTCCTACATCTAGTTTTTATTTTGAAGATACATTTAAACAAAATAAGTTGAGATTGTTCATAACAAAGAAAATGGCTGATCTTTATCTTCAGCTGTTTGACAAACTGAAAAAAATCAGTAGTTTTGATATAATAGACTTACAACCAGCTCTAATGACTCAGGCTCCGCCCCAGGACACGTTTAGGGTCAGGTGGATTATATGGGAAATTACAGGTGATGTTCATGTTTTTCTGCATTTATTATTTCTATTATATTCTAGTCATCACAATGAAAGGGAGTCACATTGACCAATAAATTGTTTATGTATCTAACATATATTACAGTAATGGGTTGTTTGTCTATATGTGACCCTGTGATGGACAGGTGACCTGTCCAGGTGTAACCTCGCCTCTTGCTCAATGACTGCTGAACCATCAGCTCTGTGTGACCCTGAACAGGAACAAACAGGTGTAGAAAAAGGACAGGCGGATTAATATTACAATAATTAATGTTTTCATTATTTTTTTACGGGCTTGCAGTGGCGCCACCCGCCTGGTCTGCTGATGCTCTGAGAACGTGCTACTTCAACCACTGCAAAGCTGAAAAGGACTCTGGTCTCAGTTGTTCTTTTAAGTAGCCGTTCAGCATTACAATCACATCTCTTCCTCTAGGGAGTAGGACATGCTTTCCAGTTCAATATTAAGAGACTTGAAGTCTGGTCGTTCCTCTGGCTCTTTGTTCCAACAGTTTAGCATGATCTGATAGAGGAAAGTGGAACAGTCTGGTGGCGCTGGCATCCTGTATCCAGCTGTGACTTTTTGGTACGTCTC
>SSNP01000239.1:442838-452838 GCA_006937955.1 Pachypanchax playfairii | reverse complement strand
CTGCGGCAGGTTATTGTTTAACAGTTACTTCTAACCACATGACGTAGGAGAAGATGTACCGCTACATGAAACTCATGAACGTAAGTGGTTTGACCCTGCTGTTACCTCTGAGGAAGTGAAGGAGACTGCCCTTCGTCATCAGCTCAGTGATGATGTAATATGGTGTCGAGTCCGTACAAACAGCAAACAGAGAGATCAGGTGACGATGGCGGAGACTCTTCAGTATCTGAACTTCACTCTCAAACTCTCGGTGGGCCATTTCTGAGTCTGACACATCAGACAGAAGAACCCAAAGAGAGAGAAAAAAAGAGGAACAGAGGGAAAGTTACAAGCAAGAAGAGGAAATGACATCATAAACTGGATGTTTTAACACTAACGTTTAGCAATAAATGAAAAAAAGAAACAAACTGTAGTTAATCAGAAGAGAAACAACACATTTTACATGCAACTATTTAAACTGTGAATTCTAAAGTTCATTTGTTGTAACTGATTGTAAACAATTTGCCTCTTTCCTTGTTTTACAACTTGTCAGAGTTTTTTCACCATCACAGAAATTGACGTGTTAAATTTGAGGATATTTAAAAAGAAGCATCAGAATGTCGTTGGAAACCAAACACAGCTGCTTTTAGATGTTCAGATAAGGATGTTGAACACAGATTTGATGCACCTGAACTGCAATAGCTTTGATTTAGTTTAGATAGAATTAACAGCTCAAACAGCTAATTTCATGCACTGACCTGACCCACTGACCTTTTTATTACCAAAAGCTCCTCATTCAAATCACAGTTTAGTTAATCAGAATACCATTTTTCAGGATCTTGATAGCAACATTAATGTAGTTTTTCCAGCGTCCTCGGTAAACATCAGCAAAGCAGCCGGTGCCGAGCCGCTCCTCCAAGGTGAACTCCTCCTTCGGCAGCTTCCACTCGTCTATGACACCAGACATATCTGTGATGGTGGGCTTTTTCTGGTCCAACAAACACAAAAAGAACTTTTCACATCACAGCAGAAGTTTAACTCATTTTTGCTGACAGTGTTTGCATGACTTTCCAGTCGTGCATGGAAATGCTGCAGACATCACGCAGCTGTCTGATCGAATCTTCAGGTGAAAAATTACTGCTTTGTTTTATTTACAATCTCTCAGAAATTTGATGTTTTATTTTCTAAAGTGCTTTTTCAATTGTTTGTGACTTTCCCTCTGAAGCATTGAGCATCAAGTTAAACACAGATGATGATGAATATTAAATATCATCGCTCTGATGATGACGGATGGAGTTTGAGTTACACGACCACAAAACTTATAGAAAAACTCCAAACGCAGTGTGAAGATTTGTTTGACTTTCACGTTCAACCCTGGAATTTACCTGTATGTAACACTTCTCACATTCTACAGAGCTACACAAACATGTTGTGTGGGTCAGAGTCTGAATTTGGACTTGGACGCGAGCTGAAAGAAGTAAACTAGTTACATCAAACAACGTCTGAGATTTATTCAGAGTTTCATACTTTACTGAAAGAAAAAGAAAACATCTCTCTTTTCCATTCCAAGATGGTAGCTTGCGTAAACGCAACGGCTTGCGGCTCTCCACTCATAGTTTACGCATTTTGTTTTGTGTGGAAACACAACAGTATGTTGGGTGAAGCCTATATATAGTCACCAGCAGGGCTTGACATTAACTTTTCTGTTCACCAGCCACTGTGGCTAGTGGTTTTCCAAAGTTACTAGCCACTCAGCATTTTCACTAGCCACAATTTTGTTGTTGAGAAATTATGTTTAATATGATTAAAGCTGACTATGGCGTTGTAAAGTTTACTTGACCTAGATTTACAACCTTTTTAAATGTAAATGACCCTTGTACACACTCATATCAAGACTATGTAAAAATGTTTATCACTACAGGTCATTATCAAGTATTCAGCTCAGATAAGGTTCTGTGTAAAGCTCCTTTTATATGAAAATATGCAGTGTACAAAGTAATAAAAGGTGTGGTTTCTTATTGCATATTAAAAGTGGTGCACAGGGACCGGCTGTCTAAAGTGACGTTGGTCACGAATGGACCAATGAGCAAACACTGTGCGCAGTAAGTGCTCATGGGAGTTGTAGTGTCTTAGTCTCACATTGCAATTCGTTTATTATTTCAGATGTCATTTGAGAAAACTACAATAAAAAAATGTATATAAAATTCAGCCCGCCAAAAGTGGCTAGTCGGAGTGGCTGCGTCACCCGCCACTGCTGAAATTCACCCGCATTTGGCGGGTTGGCGGGTGTTAATATCAAGCCCTGGTCACCAGGGTCTACTGAGCTTGGATTCCACTGTGGAAAACAATCTCAATCAATCAGATTTTCACCACTTCCACAACATTAACTAACCCTAACCCCCGGTGTCCATGTGGGAGGTGCTCCCCAGTGAAAAGCCCAAGAAGAGGAGACATAAAAAAAAAGAAGTATAAGTGAGGCTGCAGGCAGCTGTTTGCTAGAGCGGCTAAAAACATTTAAACCACCTCTTCCAAGCCTTTTCCTCTCCAACGCCAGATCCATTAAGAATAAGATGGATGAGTTGAGATTACAGATCGTAGCTGACAGGTGGATGGTAAAATGTAGGCCCGTATATCTACCCCGCAAGTTCACCGTTGTCATGGTAATGGCTCGATGCTAATGCTAACTTAGCTCTGGGGGAGCTGCACAGGGCAGTTAGCAGCCATCAGAGCTCTTATCCTGAAGCTGTTCACATCATAGCAGGAGACTTTAATCATGCTGAACTGAAGTCAGTCCTTCCCAAATTCTACCAGCATGTCAAATGTGCAACAAGGGGTGGACAGTTGCCCTGACATCTCACGTCATGAAAGTCCTGGAGAGACTCTTACTGGCTCACCTCAACAAGCAGGTCATCACCTTTCAGGACCCATTACAGTTTGCATACCGTAATGGGCTTGGGGTTGAAGATGCCATCATCTACCTGCTTCACAGAGCACACGCTCATCTGGACCAATCAGGCAGCACTTTGAGGGTCATGTTCTTTGACTTCTCAAGTGCTTTTAACACAATTCAGCCTGCTTTGTTATGTGAGAAGCTCCATAAATTCCAGGTGGATTCCTCCACAACCTCCTGGATTTATGACTACCTCACAAACAGACCACAGTTTGTGAGACTGGGGGGTTGTGTGTCTGGGATGGAGGTCAGCAGCACTGGAGCGCCACAAGGAACTGTACTCTCACCATTTCTCTTCACGATGTACACCTCTGACTTCCAGTACAACTCTGAGTCCTGTCATCTGCAGAAATACTCTGATGACTCTGCAGTTGTTGGGTGCATCAGTGAGGGACAAGAAGCTGAGTATAGAGAACTGGTCAGTCAGTTTGTGAAATGGTGCGGTAACAATCATCTCGTTTTAAATACCAGCAAAACTAAGGAGATGATTGTTGACTTCAGGAGGAGAAAGAATCAACACAGCAGTATTTTCATCCTAGGAGAGAGGTGGTGGAGGAATACAAGTACCTTGGAGTTCAGCTGGACAACAGACTAGAGTGGAAATGCAACACAGAATACATCTACAAGAAAGGTCAGAGCAGACTCTACTTCTTAAGGAAGCTGAGATCTTTTAATGTCTGCACCAAGATGTTGCAAATCTTCTATAGGTCTGTTGTGGAAAGTGCAATCAGCTTTGCAGCCATCTGCTGGGGCAGCAGCATCAGAACCAGAGACTTGAAGAGAATCAACAAACTGATCAGGAAAGCTGGATCTGTGCTGGGAGTATCTCTGGAGCCGCTGGAGCTGATTGTACAAAAAAGAATGCTGGACAAGCTGATGAAGATGATGGAGGACTCTTCTCACCCTCTGCACGACACAGTGATCAAACAACAGAGTGTGTTCAGTGAGAGGCTTCTTCAGGTCCGATGCAAGACCGAAAGATACAAAAGATCATTCCTGCCTGCAGCCATTAGCCTCTACAACAAGAACAGACCTTGCTTGTTATTATTATATTATTGTCTTCATTATTGTTTTTATTGTTGGACAAAAAAAAAAATACTACAACGTTGAATTTCCCTTCTGGGATAAATAAAGTATTTTTCATTTAATTTTTCATTTCATTTCAAAGCTGGACAAAGTCTACAGCAATATCCAAGAAGGCTACAGAGCAAGACCTTTACCACATTTGGGTTTGTCAGACCATACTGTATGTCCATGCTGTTGATTTCTGCGTACAGCCCCCTCAGACAGAGAACTCCTCCAACCACAATAAGTGTCAAAACATGGCCAGAGGGTGCACTACACCAGCTGCAGGAGAGAGACAGATTGGAGTGTGTTTGAACACCAGGACCTAAAGGAGTACACCTCATCTGTTCTCTCCTATGTCAACTTCTGCGTTGATAGTGTCACTGTTGACAAACATTGCCGAGTGCATTCCACCGGACATCCTGGATAACAAAAGAAGTCAGGTCACTGCTGAGGCCATGAGATGTTGCTTTCAGGTCTGGGGATGTTGTAGCGCTATTCCGGAATGCACTACAACTACAATAATCTAATCTAATCTAATCTAATCTAATCTAATCTAATCTAATCTAATCTAATCTAATCTAATCTAATCTAATCTAATCTAATCTAATCTTTTTCACTTGAAACTGAAGACACCAAAAAGAAGGTAAAACATAGAGTATCTCTTACCTTGTTACAAGACGCCTTCAGTCTGATCATGTTGAGGTTGTTGGTGCTGTAGTGCTCCACCAGGTCCAGGAGGGAAGTGAAGCGCTTACTGGCCTCCACATAGAAAACACTCTCATCTTGTAAGATTTTAAAATGCTTCACTTCACCATTTGATCTCACTGCAGAAAGAGTCAGTCAAACTCAAGACGTTTAGGAAGAAAAACCTGAAAATCCAAACCTGACATGAACATTAAAGGTGGTATATGGAACTCGGAACACAATAACACGGCACAAAGCCTTCAACCATCTGGGTGCCAGGCCCGTTTAACCCCCCGCGCGCGCTCTGATGCTCAGGCCGAATATTCTTCACCAAACCCACTCTGATCCTCGATCCGAGCAGGACAATAAAATATCATGAGTTCAGTTCACTAATCATGCTCTCCAGTCCCGCTGATCACACACTGACTCTGATAAAAGCAGCTCCTGTTTGAAGCTCAGTCATCGATTCAGTCTGTAGTAAAGAGTTCATAGACAAAATGCCAACGTCGTAGCTGTTAAAATTAATATTTTATAATATTTACTTCAAATTCAATTTTTAAAAGAAATGCTGTATTTTCATTCTACAACCCTCTAAACACCCCGCGGAGGCATTATTTTGTTAAAAATATTGCTTTTAATGAAAATGTTCCATATACCATCTTTAAGGCTCGACACAGACAATTAACACAACTGTATGCTAATACTCTTCCTTTCTACTTGTCTTGATTATATCGTGAAGATAGAAATGCTTGGTTTCATTTTTAGAAAGAAAATGTTTTTAAAGAGGCTTGTAAGACATGAAATATTAAAATATAATCAGATTGTATATGTGCTGCTGATGGTTTAGAACCTGACATCACAACACAGTGGTTCAGTAAGACCAGACAATCAGAACTGAAAAATCATTTCAACAGCTTACAGTTTTTCTTCGTGTATTAAAACAACAGACTGTGTTTAATTGCTAACAGGAAGTGGGATGACAAGCTTGATTAGAACATTTTAAACCCAACCACTGAACATGTTTATAATTGTCAGGATACGGCGGGTTGGATGAAGGTTAGGAACTCTTTCATGCTGCTTTCATCTAAACTCCATCCATCCATTTTCTAAACCTGCTTCTTCCTGTTCAGCTGGGCCACTCATAAACAAACAACCACTTACACACACACACACCAAGGAACAATTTAGAGTTGCCAATTAATCTCTTGCATGATTTTGGTCTGAGGGAGGAAACCAGAGTCCCCGGAGAAAACCCACACTAGGAGAACAAGTTAACTCCATGCAGAAAGGTCCCAGTCCGGATTCAAACCCAGGACCTTCTCACTGCAAGACAATGGCTCTACCAACTTCACCACCGTGCAGCCCTCTTCTAAACTCACTCATGTTTAAAAGCAGGAACAATCAAGTAGAGAAGAAATTGGATGGACTTTGAATTGAACTGATCCTGGACACCGTTACGCTGAAAGCTGTTGTTACACCATGAGAACCTCATTATGTTGATAAATGGTAAATGTCCTGTATTTGTATAGTGTTTTCTAGTCATTAGCTACGTTTACATGGGCACATTTAATCAGAATAAACGTCCAATCAGAACAAAAATAAGTCATGTAAACATGTCAATCAGAATGTTTTGATCCGATGCAGCCTGATCCGAAAGAAATTTACTTCCGATCGAGAGGGGTGGTTTTGTCCGATCTTCATTCAGATAGACGTGCATGTATACAATGAAAGGGTGAAAAAAGCCCACTGCGCATGCGTACAACTTCAGCGTGACGTCTTTCCGCTTTCACAGACCCAAGTAGAAAACATGGCGGGAAGTAAACAGAAGTGGTCTGCTGGTGCAGTCATCCTGTCATCCTGCTCTCCTCTCCTGTGGTGGAGGAGCAGTAGTAATATGTATTCAGCCTCTAGCTTGGTTAATGCGACCAGTAAAAACCCAAACATAAAGGTAATCACCTGCAGAAGGTCCATATTGGGGAAAACGTGAGTCAGATCGAGCACACGATGGGGCGGGAAAGACGTGCAGAAAGGACGGAGTTTGTTTACTTTTTTTTCTTCCCCCGGAAAGACAACTCGCTGTGCGCATGCTCAACTCATTTAACCTGATCGAGTGCTTGGTGCATGTGTACTCATGGCATGATCAGATCATTTCAGTTAGTGTCCATGTAAACAGGGATTTGGGAATTCAGATCGACCAAGATTTTAATCAGATTGGGGAAATTTGGCGCCTGTAAACGTAGTTAATCAGACCACTCAAAGTGCTTTAACACAAGTTTTACATTCACCCATTCACACAACCCGATATGTAAGCCGGGGGGAGAGGGTAGGGGCTAACACTCACACAACCCGATGTGCAGATCGGGGGGCAACAACATGGGGTTCAGTGTCTTGCCCAAGGACATTTTGACATGTGGCAGTGGAAGCCGGGATCGATCCACCAACCTTCAAATTGGAACAGCAGACTAAACCGCTCTAACCGCCGAGCCACAGCCGCCTACGGATGACTTCTCAAATTTTGCTTTGATCTATATCTTACAATCATACTTCCTGTTCACATCTTTTGAAACAAGTTCTGCATTGCTTGTAAACTGTAAAGGGGGTTAGAACCTTTGTCCCTTATTTCTCTTGCCTGAAAGAGCATATCCAACGTTGGCTCTTTCACTTTCTCGAATGAGAAAAGCTCCGTCTTCATTTTCTGGTTCCAACAACCAGTTTTGTGCTTCAAAGCGGCTTATTTTCCCATAAAACCACCTGGATTGAGACAGGAAAATATAAAATGATTTAGTCTTAAGGAACTGACTGTATGGTAGACATTAAATAAATCTTTTTAGATGTTCTAAAATACTATTCATTAGCTTTACTTTTAGAAATGTCACCTTTACACAAAGACTAGTGAATAAATGTTTGACTGTGGTATCCATTAAAAGTTAAATCCACTTCCCCAAACATGTCAACAGACAACCAGCATAAATAAATATAAATAAATATGACAATGTAAATGTTTCAAAGTATTACAAATGCTAAACAATGTAATCAGAAACATAATATCACATAGATGTGATCATCATTAATCCAAACATTCAAGCACCACCAGCAATTTTTAGTTTTACTACAAACACTTCTTCACCACTTAGTTACCAAATTTCTATCAGTTATACCCCCCCACCAGGGTTTGTAGGTTCTTTTCATGATGAAAGCTTCATGTTGTTTTCGCCTGACAACACTATTTACAACCAGCTCCAATAATTCAGGCCCCTCCCCAGGACACGTTTAGGGTCAGGTGGATTAAATGGGAGATTACAGGTGTTATTGTTTATTATTGTGGGCATTTGATATTTCTGCACCTCCTCCAGCAGGTGACTCTCCCTCCAGCAGGTGGACTCCTCCAACAGGTGGACCTCTCAAGCAGGTGGACTCCTCCAACAGGTGGACCTCTCAAGCAGGTGGACTCCTCCAACAGGTGGACCTCTCCAGCAGGTGGACTCCTCCAGCAGGTGGACCCCTCCAGCAGGTGGCACCCCCTCCAGCAGGTGGACTCCTCCAACAGGTGGACCTCTCCAGCAGGTGGACTCCTCCAACAGGTGGACCTCTCAAGCAGGTGGACTCCTCCAACAGGTGGACCTCTCAAGCAGGTGGACTCCTCCAACAGGTGGACCTCTCCAGCAGGTGGACCCCTCCAGCAGGTGGCACCCCCTCCAGCAGGTGGACTCCTCCAACAGGTGGACCTCTCCAGCAGGTGGACCCCTCCAGCAGGTGGACTCCTCCAACAGGTGGACCTCTCCAGCAGGTGGACTCCTCCAACAGGTGGACCTCTCCAGCAGGTGGACTCCTCCAACAGGTGGACCTCTCCAGCAGGTGGACTCCTCCAGCAGGTGCACCCCTCCAGCAGGTGACACCCCCTCCAGCAGGTGACACCCCCTCCAGCAGGTGGACCCCCTCCAGCAGGTGGCACCCCCTCCAGCAGGTGGACCCCTCCAGCAGGTGACACCCCCTCCAGCAGGTGGCACCCTCTCCAGCAGGTGGACCCCTCCAGCAGGTGACACCCCCTCCAGCAGGTGGACCCCCTCCAGCAGGTGGCACCCCCTCCAGCAGGTGGACCCCCTCCAGCAGGTGGCACCCCCTCCAGCAGGTGGACCCCTCCAGCAGGTGACACCCCCTCCAGCAGGTGACACCCCCTCCAGCAGGTGGCACCCTATGAGACCATATAGCCCACCTATGCAGAGACTCTGCTCTGGCTTTAAGACTAAAGCAAGTTTCTGTGTTGATTGTGTGTCATTCATTATCAATAAACTGTCAGATTAATAAAATTTGTAACAACTTGGTTTAAACCTCCGAGTTAATCTCAGTTGTCACCGGGTTACTTTAAGAATTACATGCTAAATATCTAGAATATTGTGGAACTTTTGTTTGTGCTGTCTTCCCTTCAGTATATCAGGACTGGCTGCCAACACCCTTCCCTTCTTACTAGCAATGATTGACATGTGTAAAAATCAGATCACGAGCTTCCTGCTCTGCTGAAGCAACGACTGGTGAGAGGAACAGACAAAAAGAATAAGAAGTGACATTTACATTCACAACTTTCGTTGGAACAAGCCTCACAAAGACTGATACAGCTGATGTGTACAACAAAGTCTGGATGAATACATGATGCAAAAAATAAATCCAGGTCTCAACACCGAACACAAACATTCAGCCACGTGTTAGTGGTTGATGTAGGTTTTTATTCCAGACACGATCACTGAAAAGACTCATGCCAAACACAAAAACTACTTAGTGTATGTATAAACAAAGGATTTGAAAACAAAAGTAGACTATTGAACTCGTGTAGCAAACAAAAGAAAAGGATTCATGAGGAAATGACATGAAGCATTGGATAAATCTGCTACCTGACCACAGGTTATTACAGCTGCAGGGCAGGGTTCATGTTATTAACCTGTAACTGAGCTCGGTTTCAGTCCTCCGGCAGGTGAGACTCAACAAGTTCATGAGTCTGTTTGGATGCAGTCTGGTCTCAGAACCAGACTCTCAAATTTTCTTCCTACTTCCAGGACTTGTATCTGTATACGTACCATGTATATGTATATGTACAATATATGTACTATGTATACGTACTATGTATCAGTATACGTACCATGTATATGTATATGTACTATATATGTACTATGTATACGTACTATGTATCTGTATACAGACTATGTATATGTATACAGACTATGTATATGTATACTTACTATGTATATGTATACGTACTATATATGTACTATGTATACGTACCATGTATATGGGGGGGGGGGGTCAGTGAAACTTACTGCTAGTGGT
>SSNP01000239.1:404576-441573 GCA_006937955.1 Pachypanchax playfairii | reverse complement strand
CAGCAGAATAACAGTAGCATACCAGTAAAAAAAACAGCAGAATAACAGTAGTATACCAGTAAAATACCACCAGAACAACAGTAAAATAACAGTAGTATACCAGTATGTATACCAGTAATATACCAATAGAATACCAGTAGTATACCAGTAAAATACCACCAGAACAACAGTAAAATAACAGTAGTATACCATTATGTATACCAGTAATATACCAATAGAATACCAGTAGTATACCAGTAGAATACCAGTAGTATACCAGTAGTATACCAGGAGAATACCAGTAGTATACCAGTAGAATACCAGTAGTATACCAGTAAAATACCAACAGAATAACAGTAGAATAAGAGTAGTATACCAGTAATATACCAATAGTATACCAGTAGTATATCAGTAGTATACCAGTAGAATACCAGTAGTATACTAATAGTATACCAGTAGAATACCTGTAGTATACCAATAGAATACCAATAGAACACCAGTAGAATACCAGTAGAATACCAGTAGTATACTAATAGTATACCAGTAGAATACCGGTAGTATACCAATAGAAAACCAGTAGAATACCAGTAGTATACCAGTAGAATACCAGTAGCAAACCAGTAAAAACCAGCAGAATAACAGTAGTATACCAGTAATATACCAATAGAATACCAGTAGTATACCAATAGAATACCAGTAGAATACCAGTAGTATACCAGTAGTATACCAGTAGAATACCAGTAGAATACCAGTATGTGTACCAGTATGTGTACCAGTAATATACCAATAGAATACCAGTAGAATACCAGTAGAATACCAGTAGAAAACCAGTAGTATACCAGTAGTACACCAGGAGAATACCAGGAGAATACCAGTAGAATACCAGTAGAATACCAGTATGTGTACCAGTATGTGTACAAGTAATATACCAATAGAATACCAGTAGTATATCAGTAGTATACCAGTAGAATACCAGTAGTATACCAATACAAATACCAGTAGAATACCAGTAGTATACCATTAGTATACCAATAGTATACCAGTAGTGTACCAAAACAAATACCAATAGAATACCAGTAGAATACCAGGAGAATACCAGTAGTATACCAGGAGAATACCAGTAGAATACCAGTAGAATACCAGTAGAATACCAGTAGAATACCAGTAGTATACCAATACAAATACCAGTAGAATACCAGTAGTATACCATTAGTATACCAATAGTATACCAGTAGTGTACCAAAACAAATACCAGTAGTATACCAGTAATATACCAGTACAATACCAGTAAAATACCAGTAAAATACCAGTAGAATATCAGCAGTATACCAATAGAATACCAGTAGTATACTAATATTATACCAGTAGAATACCTGTAGTATACCAATAGAATACCAATAGAATACCAGTAGAATACCAGTAATATACCAATAGAATACCAGTAGTATACCAGTAAAATACCAGTAGAATACCAGTAGCATACCAGTAAAAAAAACAGCAGAATAACAGTAGTATACCAGTAAAATACCAGCAGAATAACAGTAGTATGCCAGTATGTATACCAGTAGTATACCAGGAGAATACCAGTAGTATACCAGGAGAATACCAGTAGAATACCAGTATGTGTACCAGTATGTGTACCAGTAGAATACCAGTAGTATACCAGTAGTATACCAGTAATATACCAATAGAATACCAGCAGAATAACAGTAGTATACCAGTAAAATACCAGCAGAATAACAGTAGTATGCCAGTATGTATACCAGTAATATACCAATAGAATACCAGTAGTATACCAATAGAATACCAGTAAAATACCAGTAGTATACCAGTAGTATACCAGGAGAATAACAGTAGAATACCAGTATGTGTACCAGTATGTGTACCAGTAGAATACCAGTAGTATACCAGTATGTGTACCAGTATGTGTACCAGTAATATACCAATAGAATACCAGTAGAATACCAGTAGAATACCTGTAGTATACCAATAGAATATCAGTAGAATACCTGTAGTATACCAATAGAATATCAGTAGAATACCAGTAGTATACCAGTAGTATACCAGGAGAATACCAGTAGTATACCAGTAGTATACCAGGAGAATACCAGTAGTATACCAGTAAAATACCAACAGAATAACAGTAGAATAAGAGTAGTATACCAGTAATATACCAATAGTATACCAGTAGTATACCAGTAATTTACCAGTACAGTACCAGTAAAATACCAGTAGAATATCAGCAGTATACCAATAGAATACCAGTAGAATACCAGTAGTATACCAGTAAAAACCAGCAGAATAACAGTAGTATACCAGTAAAAACCAGCAGAATAACAGTAGTATGCCAGTATGTATACCAGTAATATACCAATAGAATACCAGTAGAATACCAGTATGTGTACCAGTAGAATACCAGTAGTATACCAGTAGTATACCAGGAGAATACCAGTAGTATACCAGTAGTATACCAGTAGAATACCAGTAGAATACCAGTAGCATACCAGTAAAATACCAGTAAAATACCAACAGAATAACAGTAGAATAAGAGTAGTATACCAGTAATATACCAATAGAATACCAGTAGTATATCAGTAGTATACCAGTAGAATACCAGTAGTATACCAGTACAATACCAGTAGTATACCAGTAGTATACCAGGAGAATACCAGTTGTATACCAGTAATATACCAATAGAATACCAGTAGAATACCAGTAGCATACCAGTATATACCAGTAGAATACCAGTAGCATACCAGTAAAAACCAGCAGAATAACAGTAGTATGCCAGTATGTATACCAGTAATATACCAATAGAATACCAGTAGTATATCAGTAGTATACCAGTAGAATACCAGTAGTATACCAATACAAATACCAGTAGAATACCAGTAGTATACCATTAGTATACCAATAGTATACCAGTAGTATACCAATAGAATATCAGTAGAATACCAGTAGTATACCAGTAGTATACCAGGAGAATACCAGTAGTATACCAGTAGTATACCAGGAGAATACCAGTCTGTATACCAGTAATATACCAATAGAATACCAGTAGAATACCAGTAGCATACCAGTAAAAACCAGCAGAATAACAGTAGTATACCAGTAAAATACCAGCAGAATAACAGTAGTATGCCAGTATGTATACCAGTAATATACCAATAGAATACCAGTAGAATACCAGTATGTGTACCAGTAGAATACCAGTAGTATACCAGTAGTATACCAGGAGAATACCAGTAGTATACCAGTAGAATACCAGTAGAATACCAGTATGTGTACCAGTATGTGTACCAGTAATATACCAATAGAATATCAGTAGAATACCAGTAGTATACCAGTAGTATACCAGGAGAATACCAGTAGAATACCAGTATGTATACCAGTAATATACCAATAGAATACCAGTAGTATACCAATAGAATATCAGTAGAATACCAGTAGTATACCAGTAGTATACCAGGAGAATACCAGTAGTATACCAGTAGTATACCAGGAGAATACCAGTCTGTATACCAGTAATATACCAATAGAATACCAGTAGAATACCAGTAAAATACCAACAGAATAACAGTAGAATAAGAGTAGTATACCAGTAATATACCAATAGAATACCAGTAGTATACCAATAGAATATCAGTAGAATACCAGTAGTATATCAGTAGTATACCAGTAGAATACCAGTAGTATACCAATACAAATACCAGTAGAATACCAGTAGTATACCATTAGTATACCAATAGTGTACCAATACAAATACCAGTAGAATACCAGTAGTATACCAGTAGTATACCAGTAGTATACCAGTAGAATACCAGTAGAATACCAGTAGTATACCAGTAGAATACCAGTAGTATACCAGTAGTATACCAGGAGAATACCAGTAGTATACCAATAGAATATCAGTAGTATACCAGTAGTATACCAGTAGTATACCAGTAGTATACCAGTAGTATACCAGGAGAATACCAGTAGTATACTAGTAGAATACCAGTAGCATACCAGTAAAAACCAGCAGAATAACAGTAGTATACCAGTAAAATACCAGCAGAATAACAGTAGTATGCCAGTATGTATACCAGTAATATACCAATAGAATACCAGTAGAATACCAGTAGTATACCAATAGAATATCAGTAGAATACCAGTAGTATACCAGTAGTATACCAGGAGAATACCAGTAGAATACCAGTAGTATACCAGTAGTATACCAGGAGAATACCAGTAGTATACCAGGAGAATACCAGTAGAATACCAGTATGTGTACCAGTATGTGTACCAGTAGAATACCAGTAGTATACCAGTAGAATACCAGTAGTATACCAGTAGTATACCAGGAGAATACCAGTCTGTATACCAGTAATATACCAATAGAATACCAGTAGAATACCAGTAGCATACCAGTAAAAACCAGCAGAATAACAGTAGTATACCAGTAAAATACCAGCAGAATAACAGTAGTATGCCAGTATGTATACCAGTAATATACCAATAGAATACCAGTAGTATACCAATAGAATACCAGTAGAATACCAGTAGTATACCAGTAGTATACCAGGAGAATACCAGTAGTATACCAGGAGAATACCAGTAGAATACCAGTATGAGTACCAGTATGTGTACCAGTAATATACCAGTAGAATACCAGTATGTGTACCAGTAGAATACCAGTAGAATACCAGTAGTATACCAGGAGAATACCAGTAGTATACCAGTAGAATACCAGTAGAATACCAGTATGTGTACCAGTATGTGTACCAGTAATATACCAATAGAATACCAGTAGTATACCAATAGAATATCAGTAGTATACCAGTAGTATACCAGTAGTATACCAGGAGAATACCAGTAGTATACCAGGAGAATACCAGTAGAATACCAGTATGTGTACCAGTATGTGTACCAGTAGAATACCAGTAGTATACCAGTAGCATACCAGTAAAAACCAGCAGAATAACAGTAGTATACCAGTAAAATACCAGCAGAATAACAGTAGTATGCCAGTATGTATACCAGTAATATACCAATAGAATACCAGTAGTATACCAATAGAATACCAGTAGAATACCAGTAGTATACCAGTAGTATCCCAGTAGAATACCGGTAGTATACCAATAGAAAACCAGTAGAATACCAGTAGTATACCAGTAGAATACCAGTAGCATACCAGTAAAAACCAGCAGAATAACAGTAGTATACCAGTAAAATACCAGCAGAATAACAGTAGTATGCCAGTATGTATACCAGTAATATACCAATAGAATACCAGTAGTATACCAATAGAATATCAGTAGAATACCAGTAGTATACCTGTAGTATACCAATAGAATATCAGTAGAATACCAGTAGTATACCAGTAGTATACCAGTAGAATACCAGTAGAATACCAGTATGTATACCAGTAATATACCAATAGAATACCAGTAGTATACCAGTAGAATACCAGTAGTATACCAGTAGAATACCGGTAGTATACCAATAGAAAACCAGTAGAATACCAGTAGTATACCAGTAGAATACCAGTAGCATACCAGTAAAAACCAGCAGAATAACAGTAGTATACCAGTAAAATACCAGCAGAATAACAGTAGTATGCCAGTATGTATACCAGTAGTATACCAGTAGAATACCAGTAGTATACCAGTAGAATACCAGTAGTATACCAGTAAAATACCAGTAAAATACCAACAGAATAACAGTAGAATAAGAGTAGTATACCAGTAATATACCAATAGAATACCAGTAGAATACCAGTAGCATACCAGTAAAAACCAGCAGAATAACAGTAGTATACCAGTAAAATACCAGCAGAATAACAGTAGTATGCCAGTATGTATACCAGTAGTATACCAGGAGAATACCAGTAGTATACCAGGAGAATACCAGTAGAATACCAGTAAAAACCAGCAGAATAACAGTAGTATACCAGTAAAATACCAGCAGAATAACAGTAGTATGCCAGTATGTATACCAGTAGTATACCAGGAGAATACCAGTAGTATACCAGTAGTATACCAGGAGAATACCAGTCTGTATACCAGTAATATACCAATAGAATACCAGTAGAATACCAGTAGCATACCAGTAAAAACCAGCAGAATAACAGTAGTATACCAGTAAAATACCAGCAGAATAACAGTAGTATGCCAGTATGTATACCAGTAATATACCAATAGAATACCAGTAGTATACCAATAGAATACCAGTAGAATACCAGTAGTATATCAGTAGTATACCAGTAGAATACCAGTAGTATACCAATACAAATACCAGTAGAATACCAGTAGTATCCCATTAGTATACCAGTATTATACCAGTAGTATACCAGGAGAATACCAGTAGTATACCAGGAGAATACCAGTAGAATACCAGTATGTGTACCAGTAGTGTACCAGTAGAATACCAGTAGAATACTAGTAGCATACCAGTAGCATACCAGTAAAAACCAGCAGAATAACAGTAGTATACCAGAAAAATACCAGCAGAATAACAGTAGTATGCCAGTAGTATACCAGTAGTATACCAGGAGAATACCAGTAGTATACCAGTAGTATACCAGTAGAATACCAGTAGAATACCAGTAGCATACCAGTAAAAACCAGCAGAATAACAGTAGTATACCAGTAAAATACCAGCAGAATAACAGTAGTATGCCAGTATGTATACCAGTAATATACCAATAGAATACCAGTAGTATACCATTAGTATACCAGTAGTATACCAGTAGTGTACCAATACAAATACCAGTAGAATACCATTAGTATACCAGTAGTATACTAGTAGAATACCAGTAGTATACCAATACAAATACCAGTAGAATACCAGTAGTATCCCATTAGTATACCAGTATTATACCAGTAGTGTACCAATACAAATACCAGTAGAATACCAGTAGAATACCAGTAGAATACCAGTAGAATACCAGTAGAATACCAGTAGTATACCAGGAGAATACCAGTAGTATACCAGTAGAATACCAGTAGAATACCAGTAGTATACCAGTAAAATACCAACAGAATAACAGTAGAATAAGAGTAGTATACCAATACAAATAACAGTAGAATACCAGTAGTATACCATTAGTATACCAGTAGTATACCAGTAGTGTACCAATACAAATACCAGTAGAATACCATTAGTATACCAGTAGTATACTAGTAGTGTACCAGTAAAATACTAGTAGAATACCAGTAGTATACCAGTAATTTACCAGTAAAATACCAGTAGTATACCAGTAGTGTACCAATACAAATACCAGTAGAATACCATTAGTATACCAGTAGTATACTAGTAGTGTACCAGTAGAATACAAGTATCTTTACCAGTAATATACCAATAGAATACCAGTAGTATACCAGTAGAATGCCAGTAGAATACCAGTAGTATATCAGTAGTATACCAGGAGAATACCAGTAGTATACCAGTATACCAGGAGAATACCAGTAGTATACCAGTAGAATACCAGTAGATTACCAGTAGTATACCAGTAAAATACCAGTAAAATACCAACAGAATAACAGTAGAATAAGAGTAGTATACCAGTAATATACCAATAGAATACCAGTAGTATATCAGTAGTATACCAGTAGAATATCAGTAGTATACCAATAAAAATAACAGTAGAATACCAGTAGTATACCATTAGTATACCAGTAGTGTACAATACAAATACCAGTAGAATACCAGTAGTATACCAGTAGTATACTAGTAGTGTACCAGTAGAATACCAGTACAATACCAGTAAAATACCAGCAGAATATCAGCAGTATACCAATAGAATACCAGTAGAATACCAGTAGTATACTAATAGTATACCAGTAGAATACCTTTAGTATACCAATAGAATACAAATAGAATACCAGTAGAATACCAGTAGTATACCAGTAGAATACCAGTAGAATACCAGTAGCATACCAGTAAAAACCAGCAGAATAACAGTAGTATACCAGTAATATACCAATAGAATACCAACAGAATAACAGTAGAATAAGAGTAGTATACCAGTAATATACCAATAGAATACCAGTAGTATACCAGTAAAATACCAGTAAAATACCAACAGAATACCAGTAGTATACCAGTAAAATACCAGTAAAATACCAACAGAATAACAGTAGAATAAGAGTAGTATACCAGTAATATACCAATAGAATACCAGTAGTATATCAGTAGTATNCACCCCCCCTTACTACCTGTCCTGTTATTTGATGTGAGTATAGAGAAACAATATTTTGATTCTCTCTGTCTTGAATGACACCAGCAAGTACTAATACAACTGAGTCAGTACAGTGTTACAACATATTATATCTTTGGGTTACATTCAGGCATGCAGCTCTAATTAGGATAAAGTATTATTTACTAATAATTAATCCTCTGTGTTCAGACTCTGTAAAATATAACTTGACATATTAACATAAATCTTTCTTCTTTTTCCAAAAGCTCAACATTTTCAGCTGATAAAATAAAAACAGTTGCTGCTCTGAGTCTGGTTATCTATCAGGGTTCCTGTCAGCTCATTGGTTCATTAACCCTGTTGGACAGGTACGCTGTCTAGTTCAAGAATCTGCAGAATGTCTCATATGGAAAATATTATTGTTTGTTGAGTCCTGAGACTGTCAGAGTCACCTGGAGGGGCGTGGTTAGGAGGAAATAGGACTTGTGTGCATAACATGGTTTGTCCACAAACACCATGTTCAATCAGAGGGCAGTCCATATGAGGACACTTTGGACTGGAACCTGGACACTCCTGTTCTTCTGCTAGATGTCCAAGTTGTCTCCCGAAAACTGTGGATTACATAAAGGATTGGTAAGGATTTCAGGGAACATCTGTTTCCTAGTTTGTGCCCTAGAAACCCGTCATGTGTTAGAATACCAGTAGAATACGAGTAGTATACCAGTAAAATACCAGTAAAATACCGGCAGAATAACAGTAGAATAAGAGTAGTATACCAGTAGTATAACAGTAATATACCAATAGAATACCAGTAGTATACCAGTAAAATACCAGTAAAATACCAGTAAAATACCAGTAAAATACCAACAGAATAACAGTAGAATAAGAGTAGTATACCAGTAATATACCAATAGAATGCCAGTAGTATATCAGTAGTATACCAGTAGAATACCTGTAGTATACCAATACAAATACCAGTAGAATACCAGTAGTATACCATTAGTATACCAGTAGTATACCAGTAGTGTACCAATACAAATACCAGTAGAATACCAGTAGTATACCAGTAGTATACTAGTAGTGTACCAGTAAAAATACTAGTAGAATACCAGTAGTATACCAGTAATTTACCAGTACAGTACCAGTAAAATACCAGTAGAATATCAGCAGTATACCAATAGAATACCAGTAGAATACCAGTAGTATACCAGTAAAATACCAGTAGAATACCAGTAGCATACCAGTAAAAAAAACTGCAGAATAACAGTAGTATACCAGTAAAATACCACCAGAAAAACAGTAAAATAACAGTAGTATACCAGTATGTATACCAGTAATATACCAATAGAATACCAGTAGTATACCAGTAGAATACCAGTAGAATACCAGTAGTATACCAGGAGAATACCAGTAGTATACCAGTAGTATACCAGGAGAATACCAGTAGTATACCAGTAGAATACCAGTAGTATACCAGTAAAATACCAGTAAAATACCAACAGAATAACAGTAGAATAAGAGTAGTATACCAGTAATATACCAATAGTATACCAGTAGTATGTCAGTAGTATACCAGTAGAATACCAGTAGTATACCAGTAGAATACCAGTAGAATACCAGTAAAATACCAGTAAAATACCAACAGAATAACAGTAGAATAAGAGTAGTATACCAGTAATATACCAATAGTATACCAGTAGTATGTCAGTAGTATACCAGTAGAATACCAGTAGTGTACCAATACAAATACCAGTAGAATACCAGTAGTATACCAGTAGTGTACTAGTAGTGTACCAGTAGAATACTAGTAGAATACCAGTAGTATACCAGTAATATACCAGTACAATACCAGTAAAATACCAGCAGAATATCAGCAGTATACCAATAGAATACCAGTAGAATACCAGTAGTATACTAATAGTATACCAGTAGAATACCAGTAGTATACCAGTAGTATACCAGTAGTATACCAGTAAAATACCAGTAAAATACCAACAGAATAACAGTAGAATAAGAGTAGTATACCATTAATATACCAATAGAATACCAGTAGTATATCAGTAGTATCCCAGTAGAATACCAGTAGTATACCAATACAAATACCAGTAGAATACCAGTAGTATACTAATAGTATACCAGTAGAATACCGGTAGTATACCAATAGAAAACCAGTAGAATACCAGTAGTATACCAGTAGAATACCAGTAGAATACCAGTAGTATACCATTAGTATACCAGTAGTATACCAGTAGTGTACCAATACAAATACCAGTAGAATACCAGTAGTATACCAGTAGTATACTAGTAGTGTACCAGTAAAAATACTAGTAGAATACCAGTAGTATACCAGTAATTTACCAGTACAGTACCAGTAAAATACCAGTAGAATATCAGCAGTATACCAATAGAATACCAGTAGAATACCAGTAGTATACCAGTAGAATACCAGTAGCATACCAGTAAAATACCAACAGAATAACAGTAGAATAAGAGTAGTATACCAGTAAAATACCACCAGAAAAACAGTAAAATAACAGTAGTATGCCAGTATGTATACCAGTAATATACCAATAGAATACCAGTAGTATACCAGTAGAATACCAGTAGTATACCAGTAGTATACCAGGAGAATACCAGTAGTATACCAGTAGTATACCAGGAGAATACCAGTAGTATACCAGTAGTATACCAGTAGTATACCAGTAGAATACCAGTAGAATACCAGTAGTATACCATTAGAATACCAGTAGTATACCAGTAATATACCAATAGAATACCAGTAGTATACCAATAGAATACCAGTAGAATACCAGTACGTGTACCAGTATGTATACCAGTAATATACCAATAGAATACCAGTAGTATACCAGTAGTGTACCAATACAAATACCAGTAGAATACCAGTAGTATACCAGTAGTATACTAGTAGTGTACCAGTAGAATACTAGT
This sequence comes from Pachypanchax playfairii, assembly GCA_006937955.1. NCBI lineage: Eukaryota > Metazoa > Chordata > Actinopteri > Cyprinodontiformes > Aplocheilidae > Pachypanchax > Pachypanchax playfairii. The sequence goes on along the minus strand of SSNP01000239.1, from coordinate 430,466 downwards.
AGAATACCAGTAGTATACCAGTAATATACCAGTACAATACCAGTAAAATACCAGCAGAATATCAGCAGTATACCAATAGAATACCAGTAGAATACCAGTAGTATACTAATAGTATACCAGTAGAATACCTGTAGTATACCAATAGAATACCAAAAGAATACCAGTAGAATACCAGTAGTATACTAATAGTATACCAGTAGAATACCGGTAGTATATCAATTGAAAACCAGTAGAATACCAGTAGTATACCAGTAGAATACCAGCAGAATAACAGTAGAATACCAGTAGCATACCAGTAAAAACCAGCAGAATAACAGTAGAATACCAGTAGTATACTAATAGTATACCAGTAGAATACCGGTAGTATACCAATAGAAAACCAGTAGAATACCAGTAGTATACCAGTAGAATACCAGCAGAATAACAGTAGAATACCAGTAGCATACCAGTAAAAACCAGCAGAATAACAGTAGAATACCAGTAGTATACTAATAGTATACCAGTAGAATACCGGTAGTATACCAATAGAAAACCAGTAGAATACCAGTAGTATACCAGTAGAATACCAGCAGAATAACAGTAGAATACCAGTAGCATACCAGTAAAAACCAGCAGAATAACAGTAGAATACCAGTAGTATACTAATAGTATACCAGTAGAATACCGGTAGTATACCAATAGAAAACCAGTAGAATACCAGTAGTATACCAGTAGTATACCAGTAGAATACCAGTAGTATACCAGTAGTATACCAGGAGAATACCAGTAGTATACCAGGAGAATACCAGTAGAATACCAGTATGTGTACCAGTATGTGTACCAGTAATATACCAATAGAATACCAGTAGAATACCAGTAGAATACCAGTAGAATACCAGTAGTATACCAGGAGAATACCAGTAGTATACCAGTAGAATACCAGTAGTATACCAGTAAAATACCAGTAAAATACCAGTAGAATACCAGTAAAAACCAGCAGAATAACAGTAGAATACCAGTAGTATATCAGTAGTATACCAGTAGAATACCAGTAGTATACCAGTAGTGTACCAAAACAAATACCAGTAGTATACCAGTAGTATACTAGTAGTATACCAGTAAAATACCAGTAAAATACCAACAGAATAACAGTAGAATAAGAGTAGTATACCAGTAATATACCAATAGAATACCAGTAGTATATCAGTAGTATACCAGTAGAATACCAGTAGTATACCAGTAGTGTACCAAAACAAATACCAGTAGTATACCAGTAGTATACCGGTAGTATACCAATAGAAAACCAGTAGAATACCAGTAGTAAACCAGTAGTATACCAGTAGAATACCAGTAGTATACCAGTAGTATACCAGGAGAATACCAGTAGTATACCAGGAGAATACCAGTAAAATACCAGTAGAATACCAGTACGTGTACCAGTGATATACCAATAGAATACCAGTAGAATACCAGTAGAATACCAGTAGAATACCAGTAGTATACCAGGAGAATACCAGTAGTATACCAGTAGAATACCAGTAGTATACCAGTAAAATACCAGTAAAATACCAACAGAATAACAGTAGAATAAGAGTAGTATACCAGTAATATACCAATAGAATACCAGTAGTATATCAGTAGTATACCAGTAGAATACCAGTAGTATACCAATACAATACCAGTAGAATACCAGTAGTATACTAATAGTATACCAATAGAATACCAGTAAATGGTAAATGGTAAATGTCCTGTATTTGTATAGCGCTTTTCTAGTCATTCAGACCACTCAAAGCGCTTTCACACTACAAGGTTTTGCATTCACCCATTCACACAACCCGATATGTAAACCGGGGGGAGAGGGTAGGGGCTAACACTCACACAACCCGATACGCAGATCGGGGGGCAACATGGGGTTCAGTGTCTTGCCCAAGGACACTTCGACATGTGGCGGTGGAAGCCGGGATCGATCCACCAACCTTCAAATTGGAGGACGACCGCTCTAACCACTGAGCCACAGCCGCCCCAGTAGTATACCAATACAAATAACAGTACAATACCAGTAGTATACCATTAGTATACCAGTAGTATACCAGTAGTGTACCAGTATGTATACCAGTAATATACCAATAGAATACCAGTAGTATACCAGTAGAATACCAGTAGTATATCAGTAGTATACCAGGAGAATACAAGTAGTATACCAGTAGTATACCAGGAGAATACCAGTAGTATATCAGTAGAATACCAGTAGAACACCAGTAGTATACCAGTAAAATACCAGTAAAATACCAGTAAAATACCAACAGAATAACAGTAGAATAAGAGTAGTATACCAGTAATATACCAATAGAATACCAGTAGTATATCAGTAGTATACCAGTAGAATTCCAGTAGTATACCAATACAAATAACAGTAGAATACCAGTAGTATACCATTAGTATACCAGTAGTGTACCAATACAAATACCAGTAGAATACCAGTAGAATACCAGTAGTATACCAATACAACTACCAGTAGAATACCAGTAGTATACCATTACTATACTAGTAGTGTACCAGTAGAATACTAGTAGAATACCAGTAATATACCAGTAATATACCAGTAGAATACAAGTAGTATACCAGTAGAATACCAGTAGAATACCAGTAGTATACCAGTAGTATACCAGGAGAATACCAGTAGTATACCAGGAGAATACCAGTAGAATACCAGTATGTGTACCAGTATGTGTACCAGTAGAATACCAGTAGTATACCAGTCGTATACCAGGAGAATACCAGTCTGTATACCAGTAATATACCAATAGAATACCAGTAGAATACCAGTAGTATACCAGGAGAATACCAGTAGTATACCAGTAGTATACCAGGAGAATACCAATAGAAAACCAGTAGAATACCAGTAGAATACCAGTAGAATACCTGTAGTATACCAATAGAATATCAGTAGAATACCAGTAGTATACCAGGAGAATACCAGTAGTATACCAGTAGTATACCAGGAGAATACCAGTAGAATACCAGTATGTATACCAGTAATATACCAATAGAATACCAGTAGTATACCAATAGAATATCAGTAGAATACCAGTAGTATACCAGTAGTATACCAGGAGAATACCAGTAGTATACCAGTAGTATACCAGGAGAATACCAGTATGTGTACCAGTATGTGTACCAGTAATATACCAATAGAATACCAGTAGAATACCAGTAGAATACCAGTAGTATACCAGTAGTATACCAGGAGAATACCAGTAGTATACCAGTAGAATACCAGTAGTATGCCAGTATGTATACCAGTAATATACCAATAGAATACCAGTAGTATACCAATAGAATATCAGTAGAATACCAGTAGTATACCAGTAGTATACCAGGAGAATACCAGTAGTATACCAGTCGTATACCAGGAGAATACCAGTCTGTATACCAGTAGTATACCAATAGAATACCAGTAGTATACCAGTAGTATACCAGGAGAATACCAGTAGTATACCAGGAGAATACCAGTAGCATACCAGTAAAAACCAGCAGAATAACAGTAGTATACCAGTAAAATACCAGCAGAATAACAGTAGTATGCCAGTATGTATACCAGTAATATACCAATAGAATACCAGTAGTATACCAATAGAATATCAGTAGAATACCAATAGTATACCAGTAGTGTACCAATACAAATACCAGTAGAATACCAGTAGTATACCAGTAGTATACCAGGAGAATACCAGTAGTATACCAGTAGTATACCAGGAGAATACCAGTAGAATACCAGTAGTATACCATTAGTATACCAGTAGTGTACCAATACAAATACCAGTAGAATACCAGTAGTATACCAGTAGTATACTAGTAGTGTACCAGTAGAATACTAGTAGAATACCAGTAGTATACCAGTAGTATACCAGGAGAATACCAGTAGTATACCAGTAGAATACCAGTAGTATACCAGTAAAATACCAGCAGAATAACAGTAGTATGCCAGTATGTATACCAGTAATATACCAATAGAATACCAGTAGTATACTAATAGTATACCAGTAGAATACCTTTAGTATACCAATAGAATACAAATAGAATACCATTAGAATACCAGTAGTATACTCATAGTATACCAGTAGAATACAAGTAGTATACCAGTAATATACAAATAGAATACCAGTAGTATACCCGTAGAATACCAGTAGAATACCAGTAGTATACCAATAGAAAACCAGTAGAATATCAGTAGTATACCAGTAAAATACCAATAGAATACCAGTAGTATACCAATACAAATACCAGTAGAATCCCATTAGTATACCAGTAGTATACTAGTAGTATACCAATAGAATACCAGTAGAATACCAGTAAAAACCAGCAGAATAACAGTAGTATACCAGTAGAATACCAGTAGTATACCAGTAATATACCAATAGACTACCAGTAGTATATTAGTAGTATACCAGTAGAATACCAGTAGTATACTAATAGTATACCAGTAGAATACCTTTAGTATACCAATAGAATACAAATAGAATACCATTAGAATACCAGTAGTATACTAGTAGTATACCAGTAGAATACCAGTAGTATACCAGTAATATACCAATAGAATATCAGTAGTATACCAGTAGAATACCAGTAGTATACCAGTAGTATACCAGGAGAATACCAGTAGAATACCAGTAGAATACCAGTAGAATACCAGTAGAATACCAGTAGTATACCATTAGTATACCAGTAGTGTACCAATACAAATACCAGAGAATACCAGTAGTATACCAGTAGTATACCAGTAGAATACCAGTAGTATGCCAGTATGTATACCAGTAATATACCAATAGAATACCAGTAGTATACCAATAGAATACCAGTAGAATACCAGTAGTATACCAGTAGTATACCAGGAGAATACCAGTAGTATACCAGGAGCATACCAGTAGAATACCAGTATGTGTACCAGTATGTGTACCAGTAGAATACCAGTAGTATACCAGTAGCATACCAGTAAAAACCAGCAGAATAACAGTAGTATACCAGTAAAATACCAGCAGAATAACAGTAGTATGCCAGTATGTATACCAGTAATATACCAATAGAATACCAGTAGAATACCAGTATGTGTACCAGTATGTGTACCAGTAATATACCAATAGAATACCAGTAGAATACCAGTAGAATACCAGTAGTATACCAGTAGTATACCAGGAGAATACCAGTAGTATACCAGTAGTATACCAGGAGAATACCAGTCTGTATACCAGTAATATACCAATAGAATACCAGTAGAATACCAGTAGTATACCAGGAGAATACCAGTAGTATACCAGTAGTATACCAGTAATATACCAATAGAATCCCAGTAGAATACCAGTAGAATACCAGTAGAATACCTGTAGTATACCACTAGAATACCAGTAGAATACCAGTAGAAAACCAGTAGTATACCAGTAGTATACCAGGAGAATACCAGTAGTATACCAGTAGAATACCAGTAGTATACCAGTAAAATACCAGTAAAATACCAACAGAATAACAGTAGAATAAGAGTAGTATACCAGTAAAATACAGTAGAATACCAGTAGCATACCAGTAAAAACCAGCAGAATAACAGTAGTATACCAGTAAAATACCAGCAGAATAACAGTAGTATGCCAGTATGTATACCAGTAATATACCAATAGAATACCAGTAGTATATTAGTAGTATACCAGTAGAATACCAGTAGTATACTAATAGTATACCAGTAGAATACCTTTAGTATACCAATAGAATACAGTAGGATACCAGTAGTATACCAGGAGAATACCAATAGAAAACCAGTAGAAAACCAGTAGAATACCAGTAGAATACCAGTAAAATACCAGTAGAATACCAGTAGAATACCAGTAGTATACCAATACAAATACCAGTAGTATACCAGTAGTATACCAGGAGAATACCAGTAGTATACCAGTAGAATACCAGTAGTATACCAGTAGAATACCAGTAGTATACCAATACAAATACCAGTAGAATACCAGTAGTATACCATGAGAATACCAGTAGTATACCAGTAGAATACCAGTAGTATACCAGTAAAATACCAGTAAAATACCAACAGAATAACAGTAGAATAAGAGTAGTATACCAGTAAAATACCAGCAGAATAACAGTAGTATACCAGTATGTATACCAGTAATATACCAATAGAATACCAGTAGTATACCAATAGAATATCAGTAGAATACCAGTAGTATACCAGTAGTATACCAGGAGAATACCAGTAGTATACCAGGAGAATACCAATAGAAAACCAGTAGAAAACCAGTAGTATACCAGCAGAATACCAGTAGTATACCAGGAGAATACCAGTAGAATACCAGTATGTGTACCAGTATGTGTACCAGTAGAATACCAGTAGTATACCAGTAGAATACCAGTAGTATACCAGTAGTATACCAGGAGAATACCAGTAGTATACCAGGAGAATACCAGTAGAATACCAGTATGTGTACCAGTATGTGTACCAGTAGAATACCAGTAGTATACCAGTCGTATACCAGGAGAATACCAGTCTGTATACCAGTAATATACCAATAGAATACCAGTAGAATACCAGTAGTATACCAGGAGAATACCAGTAGTATACCAGTAGTATACCAGGAGAATACCAGTAGTATACCAGTAGAATACCAGTAGAATACCAGTATGTGTACCAGTAGAATACCAGTAGTATACCAGTCGTATACCAGGAGAATACCAGTCTGTATACCAGTAATATACCAATAGAATACCAGTAGTATACCAATAGAATATCAGTAGAATACCAGTAGTATACCAGTAGTATACCAGGAGAATACCAGTAGTATACCAGTAGTATACCAGGAGAATACCAGTAGTATACCAGTAGAATACCAGTAGTATACCAGTAAAATACCAGTAAAATACCAACAGAATAACAGTAGAATAAGAGTAGTATACCAGTAATATACCAATAGACTACCAGTAGTATATTAGTAGTATACCAGTAGAATACCAGTAGTATACTAGTAGTATACCAGGAGAATACCAGTAGTATACCAGTAGAATACCAGTAGTATACCAGTAAAATACCAGTAAAATACCAACAGAATACCAGTAGAATAAGAGTAGTATACCAGTAATATACCAATAGACTACCAGTAGTATATTAGTAGTATACCAGTAGAATACCAGTAGTATACCAGGAGAATACCAGTAGAATACCAGTATGTGTACCAGTAGTGTACCAGTAGAATACCAGTAGTATACCAGTAGTATACCAGGAGAATACCAGTAGAATACCAGTAGTATACCATTAGTATACCAGTAGTGTACCAATACAAATACCAGTAGAATACCATTAGTATACCAGTAGTATACTAGTAGTGTACCAGTAGAATACTAGTAGAATACCAGTAGTATACCAATAGAATATCAGTAGAATACCATAGTATACCAGTAGTATACCAGGAGAATACCAGTAGTATACCAGTAGTATACCAGGAGAATACCAGTAGTATACCAGGAGAATACCAGTAGAATACCAGTATGTGTACCAGTATGTGTACCAGTAGAATACCAGTAGTATACCAGTAGTATACCAGGAGAATACCAGTAGTATACCAGTAGAATACCAGTAGTATACCAGTAAAATACCAGTAAAATACCAACAGAATAACAGTAGAATACGAGTAGTATACCAGTAATATACCAATAGAATACCAGTAGAATATCAGTAGAATACCAGTAGTATACCAGTAGTATACCAGGAGAATACCAGTAGTATACCAGGAGAATACCAGTAGAATACCAGTATGTGTACCAGTATGTGTACCAGTAGAATACCAGTAGTATACCAGTCGAATACCAGTAGCATACCAGTAAAAACCAGCAGAATAACAGTAGTATACCAGTAAAATACCAACAGAATAACAGTAGAATAAGAGTAGTATACCAGTAATATACCAATAGACTACCAGTAGTATATTAGTAGTATACCAGTAGAATACCAGTAGTATACTCATAGTATACCAGTAGAATACCGGTAGTATACCAATAGAAAACCAGTAGAATACCAGTAGTATACCAGTAGAATACCAGTAGCATACCAGTAAAAACCAGCAGAATAACAGTAGTATACCAGTAAAATACCAGCAGAATAACAGTAGTATGCCAGTATGTGTACCAGTAATATACCAATAGAATACCAGTAGAATATCAGTAGAATACCAGTAGTATACCAGTAGTATACCAGGAGAATACCAGTAGTATACCAGTAGTATACCAGGAGAATACCAGTAGAATACCAGTAGTATACTAATAGTATACCAGTAGAATACCAGTAGTATACCAGTAGAATACCAGTAGCATACCAGTAAAAACCAGCAGAATAACAGTAGTATACCAGTAGTATACCAGGAGAATACCAGTAGTATACCAGGAGAATACCAGTAGAATACCAGTATGTGTACCAGTATGTGTACCAGTAGAATACCAGTAGTATACCAATAGAAAACCAGTAGAATACCAGTAGTATACCAGTAGAATACCAGTAGCATACCAGTAAAAACCAGCAGAATACCAGTAGTATACCAGTAGTATACCAGGAGAATACCAGTAGTATACCAGGAGAATACCAGTAGAATAACAATATGTATACCAGTAATATACCAATAGAATACCAGTAGTATACTAGTAGTATACCAGTAGAATACCTTTAGTATACCAATAGAATACAAATAGAATACCATTAGAATACCAGTAGTATACTCATAGTATACCAGTAGAATACCGGTAGTATACCAATAGAAAACCAGTAGAATACCAGTAGTATACCAGTAGAATACCAGTAGTATACCAGTAAAAACCAGCAGAATAACAGTAGTATACCAGTATGTATACCAGTAATATACCAATAGAATACCAGTAGAATACCAGTAGTATACCAGGAGAATACCAGTAGTATACCAGTAGTATACCAGGAGAATACCAGTAGTATACCAGGAGAATACCAGTAGAATACCAGTATGTGTACCAGTATGTGTACCAGTAGAATACCAGTAGTATACCAGTAGTATACCAGGAGAATACCAGTCTGTATACCAGTAATATACCAATAGAATACCAGTAGTATACCAGTAGTATACCAGTAGAATACCAGTAGTGTACCAATACAACTACCAGTAGAATACCAGTAGTATACCAGTAGTATACTAGTAGTGTACCAGTAGAATACTAGTAGAATACCGGTAGTATACCAATAGAAAACCAGTAGAATACCAGTAGAATACTAGTAGCATACCAGTAGCATACCAGTAAAAACCAGCAGAATAACAGTAGTATACCAGTATGTATACCAGTAATATACCAATAGAATACCAGTAGAATACCAGTAGTATACCAGGAGAATACCAGTAGTATACCAGTAGTATACCAGGAGAATACCAGTAGTATACCAGGAGAATACCAGTAGAATACCAGTATGTGTACCAGTATGTGTACCAGTAGAATACCAGTAGTATACCAGTAGTATACCAGGAGAATACCAGTCTGTATACCAGTAATATACCAATAGAATACCAGTAGAATAACAGTAGTATACTAATAGTATACCAATAGAATACCGGTAGTATACCAATAGAATACCAGTAGAATACCAGTAGTATACCAGTAAAATACCAGTAGAATACCAGTAGCATACCAGTAAAAACCAGCAGAATAACAGTAGTATACCAGTAAAATACCAGCAGAATAACAGTAGTATACCAGTAAAATAACAGCAGAATAACAGTAGAATAAGAGTAGTACACCAGTAATATACCAATAGAATACCAGTAGTATATCAGTAGTATAACAGGAGAATACCAGTAGCATACCAGTAGAATACCAGTATGTGTACCAGTATGTGTACCAGTAATATACCAATAGAATACCAGTAGAATACCAGTAGAATACCAGTAGAATACCAGTAGTATAACAATAGAATATCAGTAGAATACCAGTAGTATACCAGGAGAATACCAGTAGTATACCAGTAGTATACCAGGAGAATACCAATAGAAAACCAGTAGAAAACCAGTAGAATACCAGTAGAATACCAGTATGTGTACCAGTATGTGTACCAGTAATATACCAATAGAATACCAGTAGAATACCAGTAGAATACCAGTAGAATACCTGTAGTATACCAATAGAATATCAGTAGAATACCAGTAGTATACCAGGAGAATACCAGTAGTATACCAGGAGAATACCAGTAGAATACCAGTATGTGTACCAGTATGTGTACCAGTAGAATACCAGTAGTATACCAGTAGTATACCAGGAGAATACCAGTAGTATACCAGTAGAATACCAGTAGTATACCAGTAAAATACCAGTAAAATACCAGCAGAATAACAGTAGAATAAGAGTAGTATACCAGTAGTATACCAATAGTATACCAGTAGTATACCAGTAGTGTACCAATACAAATACCAGTAGAATACCAGTAGTATACCAGTAGTATACTAGTAGTATACCAGTAGAATACCAGTAGTATACCAGTAGTATACCAGGAGAATACCAGTAGTATACCAGGAGAATACCATTAGTATACCAGTAGTATACTAGTAGTATACCAGTAAAATACCAGTAGTATACCAGTAGTAAACCAATACAAATACCAGTAGAATACCAGTAGTATACCAATACAAATAACAGTAGAATACCAGTAGTATACCATTAGTATACCAGTAGTATACCAGTAGTGTACCAATACAAATACCAGTAGAATACCATTAGTATACCAGTAGTATACTAGTAGTGTACCAGTAAAATACTAGTAGAATACCAGTAGAATACCAGTAGAATACCTGTAGTATACCAATAGAATATCAGTAGAATACCAGTAGTATACCAGTAGTATACCAGTAGAATACCAGTAGCATACCAGTAAAAACCAGCAGAATAACAGTAGTATACCAGTAAAATACCAGCAGAATAACAGTAGTATGCCAGTATGTATACCAGTAATATACCAATAGAATACCAGTAGTATACCAATAGAATATCAGTAGAATACCAGTAGTATACCAGTAGAATACCAGTAGAATACCAGTAGTATACCAGTAAAATACCAGTAAAATACCAACAGAATAACAGTAGAATAAGAGTAGTATACCAGTAGTATACCAATACAAATAACAGTAGAATACCAGTAGTATACCATTAGTATACCAGTAGTATACCAGTAGTGTACCAATACAAATACCAGTAGAATACCATTAGTATACCAGTAGTATACTAGTAGTGTACCAGTAAAATACTAGTAGAATACCAGTAGTATACCAATACAAATACCAGTAGTATACCAGTAGTATACCAGTAATATACCAACAGAATACCAGTAGAATAACAGTAGTATACCAGTAGTATACCAATACAAATAACAGTAGAATACCAGTAGTATACCATTAGTATACCAGTAGTATACCAGTAGTGTACCAATACAAATACCAGTAGAATACCATTAGTATACCAGTAGTATACCAGGAGAATACCAATAGAAAACCAGTAGAAAACCAGTAGAATACCAGTAGAATACCAGTATGTGTACCAGTATGTGTACCAGTAGAATACCAGTAGTATACCAGTCGTATACCAGGAGAATACCAGTCTGTATACCAGTAATATACCAATAGAATACCAGTAGAATACCAGTAGAATACCAGTAGTATACCAGTAGTATACCAGGAGAATACCAGTAGTATACCAGTAGTATACCAGGAGAATACCAATAGAAAACCAGTAGAAAACCAGTAGAATACCAGTAAAATACCAGTAGAATATCAGTAGTATACCAATAAAAATAACAGTAGAATACCAGTAGTATACCATTAGTATACCAGTAGTATACTAGTAGTGTACCAGTAGAATACCAGTACAATACCAGTAAAATACCAGCAGAATATCAGCAGAATATCAGCAGTATACCAATAGAATACCAGTAGTATACCAGTAGTATACCAGTAGTATACCAGTAGAATACCAGTAGTATACCAGTAAAATACCAGTAAAATACCAACAGAATAACAGTAGAATAAGAGTAGTATACCAGTAGTATACCAATACAAATAACAGTAGAATACCAGTAGTATACCATTATAATACCAGTAGAATACCAGTAGTATACCATTAGTATACCAGTAGTATACCAGTAGTGTACCAATACAAATACCAGTAGTATACCAGTAGTATACCAGGAGAATACCAGTAGTATACCAGGAGAATACCAGTAGTATACCAGTAGTATACCAGGAGAATACCAGTCTGTATACCAGTAATATACCAATAGAATACCAGTAGAATACCAGTAGCATACCAGTAAAAACCAGCAGAATAACAGTAGTATACCAGTAAAATACCACCAGAACAACAGTAGAATAACAGTAGTATACCAGTATGTATACCAGTAATATACCAATAGAATACCAGTAGAATACCAGTATGTGTACCAGTATGTGTACCAGTAATATACCAATAGAATACCAGTAGAATACCAGTAGTATACCAATACAAATACCAGTAGAATACCAGTAGTATACCATTAGTATACTAGTAGTGTACAAGTAGAATACCAGTACAATACCAGTAGTATACCAGTAGTATAACAGTAGAATACCAGTAGTATACCAGTAGTATACCAGGAGAATACCAGTAGTATACCATAGTATACCAGTAGAATACCGGTAGTATACCAATAGAATACCAGTAGAATACCAGTAGTATACCAGTAGAATACCAGTAGTATACCAGTAGTATACCAGGAGAATACCAGTAGTATACCAGTAGTATACCAGGAGAATACCAGTCTGTATACCAGTAATATACCAATAGAATACCAGTAGAATACCAGTAGCATACCAGTAAAAACCAGCAGAATAACAGTAGTATACCAGTAGAATACCAGTAGAATAACAGTAGTATGCCAGTATGTATACCAGTAATATACCAATAGAATACCAGTAGTATACCAGGAGAATACCAGTAGTATACCAGTAGTATACCAGGAGAATACCAGTAGTATACCAGTATGTATACCAGTAATATACCAATAGAATACCAGTAGTATACCAATAGAATATCAGTAGAATACCAGTAGTATACCAGTAGTATACCAGGAGAATACCAGTAGTATACCAGTAGTATACAGTAGAATACCAGTAGTATGCCAGTATGTATACCAGTAATATACCAATAGAATACCAGTAGAATACCAGTATGTGTACCAGTATGTGTACCAGTAATATACCATTAGAATACCAGTAGAATCCCAGTAGTATACCAGTAGTATACCAGTAGAATACCAGTAGTATACCAATACAAATACCAGTAGTATACCAGTAGAATACCAGTAGAATACCAGTATGTATACCAGTAATATACCAATAGAATACCAGTAGTATACCAATAGAATATCAGTAGAATACCAGTAGTATACCAGTAGTATACCAGGAGAATACCAGTAGTATACCAGTAGTATACCAGTAGTATACCAGTAAAATACCAACAGAATAACAGTAGAATAAGAGTAGTATACCAGTAATATACCAATAGAATACCAGTAGTATATCAGTAGTATACCAGTAGAATACCGGTAGTATACCAATAGAATACCAGTAGAATACCAGTAGTATACCAATAGAATACCAGTAGTATACCAGTAAAATACCAGTAGAATACCAGTAGTATACCAGTAAAATACCACCAGAACAACAGTAAAATAACAGTAGTATACCAGTATGTATACCAGTAATATACCAATAGAATACCAGTAGTATACCAGTAGAATATCAGTAGTATACCAGTAGTATACCAGTAGTATACCAGGAGAATACCAGTAGTATACCAGTAGAATACCAGTAGAATACCAGTATGTGTACCAGTATGTGTACCAGTAATATACCAATAGAATACCAGTAGAGTACCAGTAGTATACCAGTAGAATACCAGTAGTATACCAGTAGTATACTAGTAGTGTACCAGTAGAATACTAGTAGAATACCAGTAATATACCAGTACAATACCAGTAAAATACCAGTAAAATACCAGCAGAATATCAGCAGTATACCAATAGAATACCAGGAGAATACCAGTAGTATACCAGTAGTATACCAGGAGAATACCAGTAGTATACTAGTAGTGTACCAGTAGAATACTAGTAGAATACCAGTAATATACCAGTACAATACAAGTAAAATACCAGTAAAATACCAGCAGAATATCAGCAGTATACCAATAGAATACCAGTAGTATACTAATAGTATACCAGTAGAGTACCAGTAGTATACCAGTAGTATACCAGTAGAATACCAGTAGTATACCAATACAAATACCAGTAGTATACCAGTAGAATACCAGCAGAATAACAGTAGTATGCCAGTATGTATACCAGTAGTATACCAGGAGAATACCAGTAGTATACTAGTAGTGTACCAGTAGAATACTAGTAGAATACCAGTAATATACCAGTACAATACCAGTAAAATACCAGTAAAATACCAGCAGAATATCAGCAGTATACCAATAGAATACCAGTAGTATACTAATAGTATACCAGTAGAATACCAGTAGTATACCAGTAGAATACCAGGAGAATACCAGTAGTATACCAGTAGTATACAGTAGAATACCAGTAGAATACCAGTAGCATACCAGTAAAAACCAGCAGAATAACAGTAGTATACCAGTAAAATACCAGCAGTATACCAGGAGAATACCAGTAGTATACCAGGAGAATACCAGTAGAATACCAGTATGTGTACCAGTATGTGTACCAGTAGAATACCAGTAGTATACCAGTAGTATACCAGGAGAATACCAGTCTGTATACCAGTAATATACCAATAGAATACCAGTAGAATACCAGTAGCATACCAGTAAAAACCAGCAGAATAACAGTAGTATACCAGTAAAATACCAGGAGAATAACAGTAGAATAACAGTAGAATACCAGTAGTATACCAGTAAGATACCAATAGAATACCAGTAGTATACCAGTAAAATACCAGTAGAATACCAGTAGCATACCAGTAAAAAAAACAGCAGAATAACAGTAGTATACCAGTAAAATACCACCAGAACAACAGTAGTATGCCAGTATGTATACCAGTAGTATACCAGGAGAATACCAGTAGTATACCAGGAGAATACCAGTAGAATACCAGTATGTGTACCAGTATGTGTACCAGTAGAATACCAGTAGTATACCAGTAGTATACCAGGAGAATACCAGTAGTATACCAGTAGTATACCAGGAGAATACCAGTAGTATACCAGTAGTATACCAGTAGAATACCAGTATGTATACCAGTAATATACCAATAGAATACCAGTAGAATACCAGTAGCATACCAGTAAAAACCAGCAGAATAACAGTAGTATACCAGTAAAATACCAGCAGAATAACAGTAGTATGCCAGTATGTATACCAGTAATATACCAATAGAATACCAGTAGTATACCAATAGAATATCAGTAGAATACCAGTAGTATACCAGTAGTATACCAGGAGAATACCAGTAGTATACCAGGAGAATACCAGTAGAATACCAGTATGTGTACCAGTATGTGTACCAGTAGAATACCAGTAGTATACCAGTAGTATACCAGGAGAATACCAGTAGAATACCAGTATGTGTACCAGTAGAATACCAGTAGTATACCAGTAGTATACCAGGAGAATACCAGTAGTATACCAATACAAATACCAGTAGAATACCAGTAGTATACCATTAGTATACCAATAGTATACCAGTAGTGTACCAATACAAATACCAGTAGAATACCAGTAGTATACCAGTAGTATACTAGTAGTGTACCAGTAGAATACTAGTAGAATACCAGTAGTATACTAATAGTATACCAGTAGAATACCTGTAGTATACCAATAGAATACCAATAGAATACCAGTAGTATACCAATAGAATACCAGTAGTATACCAGTAAAATACCAGTAAAATACCAACAGAATAACAGTAGAATAAGAGTAGTATACCAGTAATATACCAATAGTATACCAGTAGTATACCAGTAATTTACCAGTACAGTACCAGTAAAATACCAGTAGAATATCAGCAGTATACCAATAGAATACCAGTAGAATACCAGTAAAATACCAGCAGAATATCAGCAGTATACCAATAGAATACCAGGAGAATACCAGTAGTATACCAGTAGTATACCAGGAGAATACCAGTAGTATACTAGTAGTGTACCAGTAGAATACTAGTAGAATACCAGTAATATACCAGTACAATACCAGTAAAATACCAGTAAAATACCAGCAGAATATCAGCAGTATACCAGTAATATACCAATAGAATACCAGTAGTATACCAATAGAATATCAGTAGTATACCAGTAGTATACCAGGAGAATACCAGTAGTATACCAGTAGTATACCAGGAGAATACCAGTAGTATACCAGTAGTATACCAGGAGAATACCAGTAGAATAAAAGTATGTATACCAGTAATATACCAATAGAATACCAGTAGTATACCAGTAGTATACCAGTAGAATACCAGTAGTATACCAATACAACTACCAGTAGAATACCAGTAGTATACCATTAGTATACTAGTAGTGTACCAGTAGAATACTAGTAGAATACCAGTAATATACCAGTAATATACCAGTACAATACCAGGAAAATACCAGTAAAAACCAGCAGAATAACAGTAGTATACCAGTAAAATACCAGCAGAATAACAGTAGTATGCCAGTATGTATACCAGTAGTATACCAGGAGAATACCAGTAGTATACCAGTAGTATACCAGGAGAATACCAATAGAAAACCAGTAGAAAACCAGTAGAATACCAGTAGAATACCAGTATGTGTACCAGTATGTGTACCAGTAATATACCAATAGAATACCAGTAGAATACCAGTAGAATACCAGTAGAATACCTGTAGTATACCAATAGAATATCAGTAGAATACCAGTAGTATACCAGTAGTATACCAGGAGAATACCAGTAGTATACCAGTAGTATACCAGGAGAATACCAGTAGAATACCAGTAGTATACCATTAGTATACCAGTAGTGTACCAATACAAATACCAGTAGAATACCAGTAGTATACCAGTAGTATACTAGTAGTGTACCAGTAGAATACTAGTAGAATACCAGTAGTATACCAGTAATATACCAGTATAATACCAGTAAAATACCAGCAGAATATCAGCAGTATACCAATAGAATACAAATAGAATACCAGTAGAATACCAGTAGTATACTAATAGTATACCAGTAGAATACCGGTAGTATACCAATAGAAAACCAGTAGAATACCAGTAGTATACCAATAGAATACCAGTAGTATACCAGTAGTATACCAGTAGTATACCAGTAGTATACCAGGAGAATACCAGTAGTATACCAGTAGAATACCAGTAGTATACCAGTAAAATACCAGTAAAATACCAACAGAATAACAGTAGAATAAGAGTAGTATACCAGTAATATACCAATAGACTACCAGTAGTATATTAGTAGTATACCAGTAGAATACCAGTAGTATACCATTAGTATACCAATAGTATACCAGTAGTGTACCAATACAAATACCAGTAGAATACCAGTAGTATACCAGTAGTATACTAGTAGTGTACCAGTAGAATACTAGTAGAATACCAGTAATATACCAGTACAATACCAGTAAAATACCAGTAAAATACCAGCAGAATATCAGTAGAATAAGAGTAGTATACCAGTAATATACCAATAGACTACCAGTAGTATATTAGTAGTATACCAGTAGAATACCAGTAGTATACTAATAGTATACCAGTAGAATACCTTTAGTATACCAATAGAAAACCAGTAGAATACCAGTAGTATACCAGTAGTATACCAGGAGAATACCAGTAGTATACCAGGAGAATACCAGTAGAATACCAGTATGTGTACCAGTATGTGTACCAGTAGAATACCAGTAGTATACCAGTAGCATACCAGTAAAAACCAGCAGAATAACAGTAGTATACCAGTAAAATACCAGTAGTATACCAGTAGTATACCAGGAGAATACCAGTAGAATACCAGTATGTATACCAGTAATATACCAATAGAATACCAGTAGTATACCAATAGAATATCAGTAGAATACCAGTAGTATACCAGTAGTATACCAGGAGAATACCAGTAGTATACCAGGAGAATACCAGTAGAATACCAGTATGTGTACCAGTATGTGTACCAGTAGAATACCAGTAGTATACCAGTAGAATACCAGTAGTATACCAGTAGTATACCAGGAGAATACCAGTAGTATACTAGTAGTGTACCAGTAGAATACTAGTAGAATACCAGTAGTATAACAATAGAATATCAGTAGAATACCAGTAGTATACCAGTAGTATACCAGTAGTATATCAGTAGTATACTAATAGTATATCAGGAGAATACCAGTAGTATACCAGGAGAATACCAGTAGAATACCAGTATGTGTACCAGTATGTGTACCAGTAGAATACCAGTAGTATACCAGTAGCATACCAGTAAAAACCAGAGAATAACAGTAGTATACCAGTAAAATACCAGCAGAATAACAGTAGTATGCCAGTATGTATACCAGTAGTATACCAGGAGAATACCAGTAGTATACCAGGAGAATACCAGTAGAATACCAGTAGAATACCAGTAGAATACCAGTAGAATACCAGTATGTGTACCAGTATGTGTACCAGTAATATACCAATAGAATACCAGTAGTATACCAATAGAATATCAGTAGAATACCAGTAGTATACCAGTAGTATACCAGGAGAATACCAGTAGAATACCAGTATGTATACCAGTAATATACCAATAGAATACCAGTAGAATACCAGTATGTGTCCCAGTATGTGTACCAGTAATATACCAATAGAATACCAGTAGAATACCAGTAGCATACCAGTAAAAACCAGCAGAATAACAGTAGTATACCAGTAAAATACCAGCAGAATAACAGTAGTATGCCAGTATGTATACCAGTAATATACCAATAGAATACCAGTAGTATACCAGTAGTATACCAGTAGAATACCAGTAGTATACCAATACAACTACCAGTAGAATACCAGTAGTATACCATTAGTATACCAGTAGAATACCGGTAGTATACCAATAGAAAACCAGTAGAATACCAGTAGTATACCAGTAGAATACCAGTAGCATACCAGTAAAAACCAGCAGAATAACAGTAGTATACCAGTAATATACCAATAGAATACCAGTAGTATACCAGTAGTATACCAGGAGAATACCAGTAGAATACCAGTATGTATACCAGTAATATACCAATAGAATACCAGTAGTATACCAATAGAATATCAGTAGAATACCAGTAGTATACCAGTAGTATACCAGGAGAATACCAGTAGTATACCAGTAGTATACCAGGAGAATACCAGTCTGTATACCAGTAGAATACCAGTAGAATACCAGTAGAATACCAGTAGTATACCAGTAGTATACCAGGAGAATACCAGTAGTATACCAGTAGAATACCAGTAGCATACCAGTAAAAACCAGCAGAATAACAGTAGTATACCAGTAAAATACCAGCAGAATAACAGTAGTATGCCAGTAAAATACCAGCAGAATAACAGTAGTATGCCAGTATGTATACCAGTAATATACCAATAGAATACCAGTAGTATACCAATAGAATACCAGTAGAATACCAGTAGTATACCAGTAGTATACCAGGAGAATACCAGTAGTATACCAGGAGAATACCAGTAGAATACCAGTATGTGTACCAGTATGTGTACCAGTAGAATACCAGTAGTATACCAGTAGTATACCAGGAGAATACCAGTCTGTATACCAGTAATATACCAATAGAATACCAGCAGAATAACAGTAGTATACCAGTAAAATACCAGCAGAATAACAGTAGTATGCCAGTATGTATACCAGTAATATACCAATAGAATACCAGTAGTATATCAGTAGAATACCAGTAGAACACCAGTAGTATACCAGTAAAATACCAGTAAAATACCAGTAAAATACCAACAGAATAACAGTAGAATAAGAGTAGTATACCAGTAATATACCAATAGAATACCAGTAGTATATCAGTAGTATACCAGTAGAATTCCAGTAGTATACCAATACAAATAACAGTAGAATACCAGTAGTATACCATTAGTATACCAGTAGTGTACCAATACAAATACCAGTAGAATACCAGTAGAATACCAGTAGTATACCAATACAACTACCAGTAGAATACCAGTAGTATACCATTACTATACTAGTAGTGTACCAGTAGAATACTAGTAGAATACCAGTAATATACCAGTAATATACCAGTACAATACCAGGAAAATACCAGTAAAATACCAGTAGAATATCAGCAGTATACCAATAGAATACCAGTAGTATACTAATAGTATACCAGTAGAATACCTGTAGTATACCAATAGAATACCAGTAGAATACCAGTAGTATACTAATAGTATACCAATAGAATACCAGTAGTATACCAATACAAATAACAGTACAATACCAGTAGTATACCATTAGTATACCAGTAGTATACCAGTAGTGTACCAGTATGTATACCAGTAATATACCAATAGAATACCAGTAGTATACCAGTAGAATACCAGTAGTATATCAGTAGTATACCAGGAGAATACAAGTAGTATACCAGTAGTATACCAGGAGAATACCAGTAGTATATCAGTAGAATACCAGTAGAACACCAGTAGTATACCAGTAAAATACCAGTAAAATACCAGTAAAATACCAACAGAATAACAGTAGAATAAGAGTAGTATACCAGTAATATACCAATAGAATACCAGTAGAATACCAGTAGTATACCAGGAGAATACCAGTAGAATACCAGTATGTATACCAGTAATATACCAATAGAATACCAGTAGTATACCAATAGAATACCAGTAGAATACCAGTAGTATACCAGTAGTATACCAGGAGAATACCAGTAGTATACCAGGAGAATACCAGTAGAATACCAGTATGTGTACCAGTAGAATACCAGTAGTATACCAGTAGTATACCAGGAGAATACCAGTAGTATACCAGTAGTATACAGTAGAATACCAGTAGTATGCCAGTATGTATACCAGTAATATACCAATAGAATACCAGTAGAATACCAGTATGTGTACCAGTATGTGTACCAGTAATATACCAATAGAATACCAGTAGAATACCAGTAGTATACCAATACAAATACCAGTAGAATACCAGTAGTATACCATTAGTATACCAATAGTATACCAGTAGTGTACCAATACAAATACCAGTAGAATACCAGTAGTATACCAGTAGTATACTAGTAGTGTACCAGTAGAATACTAGTAGAATACCAGTAATATACCAGTACAATACCAGTAAAATACCAGTAAAATACCAGCAGAATATCAACAGTATACCAATAGAATACCAGTAGAATACCAGTAGTATACTAATAGTATACCAGTAGAATACCTTTAGTATACCAATAGAATACAAATAGAATACCAGTAGAATACCAGTAGTATACTCATAGTATACCAGTAGAATACCGGTAGTATACCAATAGAAAACCAGTAGAATACCAGTAGTATACCAGTAGAATACCAGCAGAATAACAGCAGTATGCCAGTATGTATACCAGTAATATACCAATAGAATACCAGTAGTATACCAATAGAATATCAGTAGAATACCAGTAGTATACCAGTAGTATACCAGGAGAATACCAGTAGTATACCAGTAGTATACCAGGAGAATACCAGTAGTATACCAGTAGTATACCAGTAGAATACCAGTAGTATACCAATACAAATACCAGTAGTATACCAGTAGAATACCAGCAGAATAACAGCAGTATGCCAGTAAAATACCAGCAGAATAACAGTAGTATGCCAGTATGTATACCAGTAATATACCAATAGAATACCAGTAGTATACCAATAGAATACCAGTAGAATACCAGTAGTATACCAGTAGTATACCAGGAGAATACCAGTAGTATACCAGGAGAATAACAGTAGAATACCAGTATGTGTACCAGTATGTGTACCAGTAGAATACCAGTAGTATACCAGTATGTGTACCAGTATGTGTACCAGTAATATACCAATAGAATACCAGTAGAATACCTGTAGTATACCAATAGAATATCAGTAGAATACCTGTAGTATACCAATAGAATATCAGTAGAATACCAGTAGTATACCAGTAGTATACCAGGAGAATACCAGTAGTATACTAGTAGTGTACCAGTAGAATACTAGTAGAATACCAGTAATATACCAGTACAATACCAGTAAAATACCAGTAAAATACCAGCAGAATATCAGCAGTATACCAATAGAATACCAGTAGTATACCAATAGTATACCAGTAGAATACCAGTAGTATACCAGTAGTATACCAGGAGAATACCAGTAGTATACCAGTAGTATACCAGGAGAATACCAGTCTGTATACCAGTAATATACCAATAGAATACCAGTAGAATACCAGTAGCATACCAGTAAAAACCAGCAGAATAACAGTAGTATACCAGTAAAATACCAGCAGAATAACAGTAGTATGCCAGTATGTATACCAGTAGTATACCAGGAGTATACCAGGAGAATACCAGTAGAATACCAGTATGTGTCCCAGAATGTGTACCAGTAATATACCAATAGAATACCAGTAGAATACCAGTATGTGTACCAGTAGAATACCAGTAGTATACCAGTAATATACCAATAGAATACCAGTAGTATACCAATAGAATATCAGTAGAATACCAGTAGTATATCAGTAGAATACCAGTAGAACACCAGTAGTATACCAGTAAAATACCAGTAAAATACCAGTAAAATACCAACAGAATAACAGTAGAATAAGAGTAGTATACCAGTAATATACCAATAGAATACCAGTAGTATATCAGTAGTATACCAGTAGAATTCCAGTAGTATACCAATACAAATAACAGTAGAATACCAGTAGTATACCATTAGTATACCAGTAGTGTACCAATACAAATACCAGTAGAATACCAGTAGTATACCAGTAGTATATTAGTAGTGTACCAGTAGAATACTAGTAGAATACCAGTAGTATACCAGTAATATACCAGTATAATACAAATAGAATACCAGTAGAATACCAGTAGTATACTAATAGTATACCAGTAGAATACCGGTAGTATACCAATAGAAAACCAGTAGAATACCAGTAGTATACCAATAGAATACCAGTAGTATACCAGTAGTATACCAGGAGAATACCAGTAGTATACCAGGAGAATACCAGTAGAATACCAGTATGTGTACCAGTATGTGTACCAGTAATATACCAATAGAATACCAGTAGAATACCAGTAGAATACCAGTAGTATACCAGTAGTATACCAGGAGAATACCAGTAGTATACCAGTAGAATACCAGTAGTATACCAGTAAAATACCAGTAAAATACCAACAGAATAACAGTAGAATAAGAGTAGTATACCAGTAATATACCAATAGACTACCAGTAGTATATTAGTAGTATACCAGTAGAATACCAGTAGTATACTAATAGTATACCAGTAGAATACCTTTAGTATACCAATAGAATACAAATAGAATACCATTAGAATACCAGTAGTATACTCATAGTATACCAGTAGAATACCGGTAGTATACCAATAGAAAACCAGTAGAATACCAGTAGTATACCAGTAGAATACCAGTAGCATACCAGTAAAAACCAGCAGAATAACAGTAGTATACCAGTAAAATACCAGCAGAATAACAGTAGTATGCCAGTATGTATACCAGTAATATACCAATAGAATACCAGTAGTATACCAATAGAATATCAGTAGAATACCAGTAGTATACTAATAGTATACCAGTAGAATACCTTTAGTATACCAATAGAAAACCAGTAGAATACCAGTAGTATACCAATAGAATACCAGTAGTATACCAGTAGTATACCAGGAGAATACCAGTAGTATACCAGGAGAATACCAGTAGAATACCAGTATGTGTACCAGTATGTGTACCAGTAGAATACCAGTAGAATACCAGTAGAATACCAGTAGTATACCAGTAGTATACCAGGAGAATACCAGTAGTATACCAGTAGAATACCAGTAGTATACCAGTAAAATACCAGTAAAATACCAACAGAATAACAGTAGAATAAGAGTAGTATACCAGTAATATACCAATAGACTACCAGTAGTATATTAGTAGTATACCAGTAGAATACCAGTAGTATACTAATAGTATACCAGTAGAATACCTTTAGTATACCAATAGAATACAAATAGAATACCATTAGAATACCAGTAGTATACTCATAGTATACCAGTAGAATACCGGTAGTATACCAATAGAAAACCAGTAGAATACCAGTAGTATACCAATAGAATACCAGTAGTATACCAGTAGTATACCAGGAGAATACCAGTAGTATACCAGGAGAATACCAGTAGAATACCAGTATGTGTACCAGTATGTGTACCAGTAGAATACCAGTAGTATACCAGTCGTATACCAGGAGAATACCAGTCTGTATACCAGTAATATACCAATAGAATACCAGTAGAATACCAGTAGTATACCAGGAGAATACCAGTAGTATACCAGTAGTATACCAGGAGAATACCAGTAGTATACCAGTAGTATACCAGTAGAATACCAGTAGAATACCAGTAGTATACCAGTCGTATACCAGGAGAATACCAGTCTGTATACCAGTAATATACCAATAGAATACCAGTAGAATACCAGTAGTATACCAGGAGAATACCAGTAGTATACCAGGAGAATACCAGTAGAATACCAGTATGTATACCAGTAATATACCAATAGAATACCAGTAGTATACCAGTAGAATACCAGTAGTATACCAGTAAAATACCAGTAAAATACCAACAGAATAACAGTAGAATAAGAGTAGTATACCAGTAATATACCAATAGACTACCAGTAGTATATTAGTAGTATACCAGTAGAATACCAGTAGTATACTAATAGTATACCAGTAGAATACCTTTAGTATACCAATAGAATACAAATAGAATACCATTAGAATACCAGTAGTATACTCATAGTATACCAGTAGAATACCGGTAGTATACCAATAGAAAACCAGTAGAATACCAGTAGTATACCAATAGAATACCAGTAGAATACCAGGAGTATACCAGGAGAATACCAGTAGTATACCAGGAGTATACCAGGAGAATACCAATAGAAAACCAGTAGAATACCAGTAGAATACCAGTAGAATACCTGTAGTATACCAATAGAATATCAGTAGAATACCAGTAGTATACCAGGAGAATACCAGTAGTATACCAGTAGTATACCAGGAGAATACCAGTAGAATACCAGTATGTATACCAGTAATATACCAATAGAATACCAGTAGTATACCAATAGAATATCAGTAGTATACCAGTAGTATACCAGTAGTATACCAGTAGAATACCAGTAGTATACCAATACAAATACCAGTAGAATACCAGTAGTATACCATTAGTATACCAGTAGTATACCAGTAGTATACCAGGAGAATACCAGTAGTATACCAGTAGTATACCAGGAGAATACCAGTAGAATACCAGTAGTATACCAGTAATATACCAATAGAATACCAGTAGTATACTCATAGTATACCAGTAGAATACCGGTAGTATACCAATAGAAAACCAGTAGAATACCAGCAGAATAACAGTAGTATGCCAGTATGTATACCAGTAATATACCAATAGAATACCAGTAGTATACCAATAGAATACCAGTAGAATACCAGTAGTATACCAGTAGTATACCAGGAGAATACCAGTAGTATACCAGGAGAATACCAGTAGAATACCAGTATGTGTACCAGTATGTGTACCAGTAGAATACCAGTAGTATACCAGT